>CATIWF010128653.1:0-15733 GCA_949630135.1 Balakata baccata
TGGGTTTTTAATCTTTAGAAAGAAGTTTCTAGGCTTTTACATATAAATTCTCTCTAGTCAATTATATCTCTTTCTTTCAATGGGAAGGAAGGAAAATTGATCTAGAATTCTATTCAGGGAATTTTCATAAATACTAAAAAAGTTGCTAATATTTACAACTTTATCTACCATCAATATTTTTTTTACTTTTATCCAAAAAAATTTCTACAATTACATAAATACTCCTAAAATCTTGTGTGAAAATCTCATTCAAATTTCCAACAAATCAATAATCTCTCCATTCAAATCTCTCATGTGTTTTACTCCCATAATCATCGTCTTCAATCAGATCTATATAATCGTTTTCTTCATCCATCATCTTTGACCTAATCTTCAAATCATAGTCCGCAATCGTTGTCTTCACAACAACATTTTTCTGCAATTTACAAAAACAAGTATGTTTGATTTATTATATATTTAATCAGTGTCAAAAAGAACTCAAAAAGTCTTTGTCGGAGCTCCGACAACAAATACTCACGTGTAAATTGTTAAAATCACTGGTATAATTTGGTCATACATCAAGTATAAATTGACAAAACTTTGGGATACATTCAAACTAACAACTCCCTAGGTAAAACAACTTAATGTCCTCTTTTATCTGTGTATACCTTGGCCATAACTTTAGTATATCTGGGGAAACCTTTGTACCAAAAATATTTGAGAACAAAGACTATAAAGTTGGGTATACCATTGTCATATCTTGGGTATATCTTGGCTATATCTTAGGCCTAAAATAGTTATGTAAAAAAAGGATAATGTCTCATATACATTGGGCAAACCTTTGGTATATATTAAGGATATCTTGGGCCAAAATACTTTGAGAGATCAAAGGTTATAAACTTTGGTATACATTGAGTATATCTTCGACATACCTCTAATAGCAACTAAACTACACACAACTTTTAAAAGTCCAGTATACCTCTAGAATACTTTGGATCTACCTTCCTAATATATATGCTAACAACTACACACAAAGAGGTTATATTGTCTCATATATCTCTATAATACATTAAGTATATCTTGAGAATACTTAGCGATAAATACTTAGTTTCACATTGTCTAGACTTCATTCACTTTAATAGAACAAATATCACATAAAAACTCTTACTTTATAATAACTATTTCATTCTCGATTTATAGGAAAAATGGAAAACATTGCTTTAGTCATACATCACAATGGAAGATGGGATAAAAATATGAACTACATTGACTACAAAGTAAATGGCATACTAGTACAAAATAATTCATCCTTTGACAATTTGCTGGGTGTTTTATAAGACAACCTCAAAATAAATAGAGAGATCAACAGTATTGATGTCCAGTACAAGCTAAAAGAGGACTATCTATATCTGAAAATTAAGGATAACACAAGCCTCTATTTCTATATCGAAATTAAAAAAAAAAAAAAGACAGACATATATCACAATTATGCCACTCTGCATATCTGTGCAATAATAGGATATTTAGCAAAGCTGCTTCAGGCCGACATATTGGCAAAATGAAGAAAATCATATAACTGAATCAATAAGTAGATACTTAATTACAGTATCAGAAAATTACTCTGCAAATACTGAAAAACAAAACAATCAAGACACAGATTTCCTACAATACGCAAATGAAATATCAAAAGATTTACTGGATGTAGACACAGAAGCTCAAAGCAGAGAACCAACGCTCATATGTGATGCCATAATGATTGAAATTGAAGAAAAACAAACATATATAGACAAGAACACATTAAAAAAGGTACCGAGTCTTTACGCAATAGATAAACATTTCCAATTCAAAATCACAAAATCATGCAACAATACATTTGTTGCAAAATGCATAAATGACAAATGCAGCTGGTACATAAGAGCTTCAACAATAGGTAAATTTTCGTATCTCAATGAAGGTGTTGTATAACTATTGTATACCTTTTGTCATATCTCTGCTCTTGTACATTTCTACTAATTGTCTGATATACATTGGGAATACAAATGGGATATCTTAGGAATACATATGATGTCAAGTAGTTAGCTATAAACATGTTATAATGTCCAGTATATGTTGGCAATACTTTGGGAATACATTCGGCTGGCAACTAAGCTATACAGGTTATAATATCTGCTATATCTTTAGTATACCACGGACATATCTTAGAATATCTATGCCAACACCTATATACCAATGCATAGCTTACAAAGTCCTGTATACTTTACAAATACCTTAAGTATACCTTGGGGGTACCTACTGCTGTCAACTACTCAGTTATACACATTAAGTACACCTTGAGTATATTGCCAGTATACCACGTGCATACCTTGGGAATATTTATGAAAACAGCTACATACTAATGCATATGTTACAAGTCCGGCATACTTTAGTAATACCTTTGGTATACCTTCAAGGTACCTTATGCTGACAACTAAAATAGACAGCTTATAATGTCTAGTATACCCTCAGAATTCCTTGGTAATGCCATGGTCACATCTATCTATATATACTAACATTTTCAAAACAATTACTACCATTGTAGGAAATACAAAAATGGTCAAAGTCAGAAAATTCAACAACCACACATGCTCACTCAAACTCATATTTGGAGATCAACGATAAGCAACCTCATCTATAGTTGCTGAATCCATAAAATCAAAGTACAACAATGAAAAAAGATCTTATAAACCTTAAGACATCATCAAAGACATGAATGAGGAGCATAGCATGAAGATAACTTACATGAAAGCTTGGTGATCAAAGGAAAAGGCATCAGAGTTAGTGAGGGGCAAACCGGATGAGTCATATGCTCTAATCCTAAAATTCTTATACATGTTGAAAGAAAAAATTATGGGAACATTTCTAGAACTCAAAATAGAGGATGACAACTCATTCCTGTATACATTTATGGCACTAGATGATTTAATAAAAGGTTGAAGACACTGCAGACCAGTCATGGTTGTTGATGGAACATTCTTAAAAGCAAGATATGGTAGAACCATGCTAACAGCATCAATATAAGATGTAGCTGGAAAAATATTTTCCTTATCATTCTCAATTGTAGACTCTGAAAATGATGCAACATGGGAATGGTTCTTTGCAAGAGTTAGAGAAGCTTTTAGTTATCCTCAAGGACTATGCATAATATCATATAAGCATGAAAGCATTCAAAAAGCAATTACAAAAGTATACCCTAAAGCTGCCCATGGTATATGTGCTTACCACCTTCTGAACAACCTCAAGACAAACTTCAAAAGAAGCTCAAAGAACATAAGAGAACCGTTCTTTAAAGCAGCAAATGCATACACAATATAGGAGTTTGAAAGGTATGTGAAATAGCTAGACAGGATTGATATGAGGCTTATACCCTATTTAACAGCAGTTGGCTACCACAAATGGACTAAAGCTTTTGCAATCAACAATAGATACTTAGTAATGACATCCAACATTGTAAAATCAATTAATGCAGCCAACAAAGCAGCAAGAGAGCTACCTATAACAACATTACTAGAGTATCTCAGAGGTTTAGTCCAAGATTGGACATACAAGAATAGAAATAATGCAAGAGCAACCTTCATAAAATTAGCATCAAAACCTGAACAGATGTGACAGAAAACTACAAGTCACTGAAAATGTAGGTAAAATTATTTATGCTATTAAATATTCAGCAATTGACTACCATGCCTTGCGCATATATCTTCGGTATATAAAAGTCTAAAATATTCTCATAACATCTACACACATCAGCCATACATTGGGTAAACCTTGGGAATACCTAAGGTATACCTTGCATACATATCCTCTTTGAATATCCATCAAGTCACTAGTATACCTTGGATATTCCTTTAAAATACATTATGTATGCCTTTAGTTAATATTTACATCAAATCTAATAAGAAAATATTGTTTTTAATTATGCAAGCAAAACTGTCACATGATGACCTATTCAATATATGTGAAGGTGAAAAAACACTATCAACTTACTACAAAGAACATGTACCTGTAGAAGATTCCAGCTTGACGAGCTACCATATCCCCATGCATTAACAATACTGAACCACATCAACCAGGATCCATATCCTTATTGCTCACAATTCTACACCCAAAAAAATCTGTTGGCAATATATGATGGAACTGTACATCCACTTGGCAGCCAATCAACTTGAAAAATACCAAGTGAAGTTAAAGAAATACAAGTAAAACCACCTCAAGGAAGAGTAAAGGCTAGAAGACTAAAGAAAAGAAGGATACAAGCACTATAGGAGACAACAAAACATAACAAATGCAACAAATGTGGTCAACTTGGACACAATAGGAAAACATGTCGAAATCTAGCAATATTAATAATGTAATGTTTGAACAATGTGTACTGATCATAATAAATATCTATAATCAAATACAATATTTGTTGGAAATCATAAATATGAATATACACAGCTTAATATCCGGTTTACCTTGGGAATACGCTACGTATAAATTAGGCATACCTCTGCCCATGTGTCTAGAATACCTTGAGTATACTTTGGGAATACCTAATGTATACCTTCGTAATAACTTGTAAGTATCTCTGCTTAAAGCTAAAGTGTATACCTATGTTAACGTTGGTTATAACTTGGGAATACTTTTGGTATACCTTAGGCATACTTCTGATCAAAACTACTGGGGTATACATAATTTAAAGTCCAGTTTAGTAAAACCTTCTAAACACTTGCTCAAAAACTACTTAAGTTAACATCTATTATAACTTGGGCATGCCATTGCAATACATTGTGAAACATACTGGGCATTCACAAGGTGTACCTTGGCAATATTATTAATACACCAACGCATCTACATATGCTGACTACTACTTTTTATACAAATATTACAGTCTGGTATACTTAAAGTATACCTCGGGATTACATTGGCTATACTATATGTGATTCTTTCCAAATATTTTAGGCATACCATAGGAATATATTGGGTATACCATATGAAATTTCCACAAACTATACAAAATTATAAAAAAGATAGTGTACACCTCATAGATAAAAAAAAAATATATGGACTTGTATTAACATTACAAGAGTACTTACTACATATAAAATATGAAACAAAAACTAACAAACTAATCCTGCACATTACTACAATTAAAAAAAAAAGAATATGTCATCTTATCTTCCTCTTTTTAGAAGATATATCATTGTCATCCTCATCTAGAATTTCGCTTCTGCCATAAATTTTACCTCTACCATATCTCCATAATGAAAAAGCCAACCTGGTTCTATAATAATGAATATTAACATATTGAGCTATGTACTTGCCAATGATTATATGTTCAGTAAACAGGCAGACAAATTTGCCACAGTAATTAAAAAAAATTACACAAAAACATTAAGCTTCTAATAAATAAAAAAACTTGCACCAAAACAAACAACATATAATACTTACGCAGATTCTTGTTGTGGAAGATTTCCAACTTCAACCAAAGGTGTTTTTGTTGTGTTGTTAGCATAAATATCTTACTTCATATAATCTTCACTCTTCTCATTTAACGTGCCACTCAAGGAAAAAAACAGCAAAAGCAACTCATAATATGGCTTTATTGCATCAGCTATAACAACCCTTTGTCAAACACTAGATAGAGAATTGTAAACATAAATGCACTTGTTTTTAAAGCTCAGCCTCCTAAGGATCCAATGTTGTTTCACATGCACATGAACAGGAAAAAGAAAATCGTCCACTAGAGACCATACTGTATTAGCCTAAATTACTAGATCCAAAATACATCAACAATAAAAGAGTCAACATTGGCCACAAAAGAAGCATATTTTCCCCCTTTCTCATAGATTTTATACAAAGGCAGTTATTTGGGAGTGGAAAAGGCAGTCTGTAGTAGTAAATCTTATGGCACATTCCCTTCCAATCATTGTTCACTTCCTAAAGTAGTAGAAGATCACATCAATATGCTGCAATTAAAAAACTTAATAAATGTCACTAAAAATACATAAATTTTTACAAAACAAACATTATCATGGTATACCTTGAGAATACATTGCTAGACATTGGATAAAACTAATGGTTCTCCGGTATACAATGGATATACCAAAAGCATACATTCGGTATACTTCTGATATAATTTCAATAAAACCTTAAGTTCTTTAACAAAAATCACATATAAATATTAAAAGAGCAACTTATAAAAAAAAAACTTACATAATCATATAGAAAACAATTCACAGTATACAGCCAGTAGAACCAGCTCTTCTCATCAATAGAAACAATATTGAAGTCCAATGCAGGTTTAAATTCATTCTCTCCAACTTTGTATACTTTATTTGAACTACAAACAGTTAAAACAATATTAATAAAACACAAAAGCATAAGAATATATATATATATATATATATAATAACTTATATGTTATGGAATACTACTAGAATACCTTAGGTATAGTTAGGAAAGATCTCTTCTAACAACTACACCTATACATACATTTTTAGGCCCCGCTATATCTTTAGGATACGACCAGTATACCTTAAGAATATCTGTGCTAACAACTAAGTATAGACGGGTTAAAAAATGTTTGGTATAAACATGCCTATGGTTTGGGAATACCTAAGGAATATATCTACTAACAACAACACCCATACAGGTTATAAAATAGCTAGTATACCCACAGTATAACTCAGCTATATGTTGAGATATCTCAACTAAGCTATCACAATTTTTAAAATGTCTGTTATACCTAGGGTATACCCTGGAATACCTTGAGAATATCTATACTAAAAACTACACATATCCATAGTTTATAAAGATACAAGGACTTATGTAACATGTTTCAAAGGACCTTCTTCAATCCAATTCTTAAAAGCCAATAAAGAATCCATAGGTCCATTAAGATAATCATCAAAAGGATATGAAATGATCAATTTTTTTCTTCTCAACTCATAACCAATAGATTCTGTTGCTGCACCAAACTTATCAGTGAAAGGAGATTTCAAATGAGCATTAGGGTGGGTCCTCCTCTTATAACCATGAAATCCCCCTTCTAGAGCAGCGGCGGCGGCAGCAACACTAAGC
This sequence comes from Balakata baccata, assembly GCA_949630135.1. Taxonomy (NCBI): domain Eukaryota; kingdom Viridiplantae; phylum Streptophyta; class Magnoliopsida; order Malpighiales; family Euphorbiaceae; genus Balakata; species Balakata baccata. Next base: position 7,078 of record CATIWF010128653.1, read on the forward strand.
ATTTCAAGATCTTCATCTGCAGTATCTTCATCACCACCATACTTTTTATCTGGTTCAACATCCTTTTTATCTGCTCGACTCTCTAGAGTAAGACTAAGCATATTAAAGGATGTTTTATCAGTACTAGAAGTAGCGAGGAGCTCAACATCAACAGTGCTAGTATCATATGCAGTAGAAGTATACCCTTCAACTTTAACAGTAGCACCAACTACCTCAATATCTTTTTTATCTATTTGACTCTCTAGGGTAGGAGTTAACAAATTAAATGATGGTTAAGAATCACAATACCAATAGCACCAACATCATCTACATATTAAAACACAATACTATATATAAACACACAGTCTATGCAATATAACAAGAACATAAATTAACTATAAGAATAAATATATATCAATTGGCTTCACAAACTTTTCATAGTGTTTCACAATTGAAACAACCGAGTCAATTACATTTTCATCATTAAAAATTGAATCAATATATCTGTTTAATAGATCCTTTATAGCATTCTAAAAATAAAAATCACAACAATTGTTAAATCAAACATATAGCTAACAAAGACTAACATATAGAAACTCTGGTATACCTTAGGTATACATTGAGAATATAGAGTAAATATCTGGTATATACAAGGTATATCTTAAGCAAATCTCGAGTATATCTTTGCATACAGCTACTCACATATACATAGCCTATAGACCGATATTCCTTGGACATACCTTAGCCATACAATGACATATGCCATGGGTATATCCTGGGTATACAATCCATTAATTTAACAAAAACACACAATAAAATAACTAATTTTAAAACAAAATAAGAAAAAGAACTTACATTTTTTATAGAAAAATTATAATCAACACGAAGAGAATCCATAGACAAAATATTACTCTCTACAATTGTTACTATCTCCTCAAGCATAAATTCACTACCAAAAAATAAATATGTCTCTATCAACCTTAGCACTCAAATCCTGCAAAAATTTACATCAATCAAATCGGTAAACTTTGCAAAATTTAAACAGTATATATATCCATAATACCTCAACTATGCCTTGCCTAAAAACACTAAAAAAGAATAATCACTTATATATATATTTTTTAGTCCTCCGTTCTTCTTCAACATCATGGTCTTCCTCATCACCCTCATCATTCTCCTTACCATCTTTTCCATCATCCTTCCTATCAACATTACCATCATTACCATCAACCCTCTTATCATTATTCTCATCATCCCACTCATCATCTTTATCACCATCACCATCCTCATCCTTAGACTCAAAATTATTTTCTTCCTTTTCTTCACTAGACGATTTAGATTCAAAATTTGTATTCTTGTCCTTTTTTTTCCTCTTCATCTTTTTTTTTTTACTTTGATTCATAGCAGTATCAAACTTCGCTTCAAGAGAGAAAAAAATATTCCATAATCTCTTCCACCTTTCCTTGAACAAAAGATCTCAAACTACCAAGATCATTTTCAATCCTAGCATGCCTCTTGCAAACATCATTCAACATCTTATATGTTTTCTTCTCATAATGCCTTGAAAAGGAACTTGGCACAAAATGAGTAATCCTCGAAATATAATCTTGAGATGGAATTGATTATTCGCTAGCCCCAGAAATCTTAGAAAATAAACCATCAATCTTCAATTGCTACCTCTCATTATCAGTGGGCAAAATGTTCTTCAAATTAATCTAAAACACAAAAATAAATAAATAAACACAATAAAACATGCAACATAACAAAATAAGAAAATATGTAATTCGACTAAAGGAAGAGTATAATTTCAATAACTTTTGAACTACTTTTGAAATAATATGTGTCTACTTTGGTATACCTAGGAAATATCTTCAATATACCCATTATATATATATTGATTTAAACATGACATATATCCAATAAACCACTAGTATATCGAAGGAACACCTTCAGTAAAACTTTCAAAAATGGTATATCTAGGGAATTCCTTCAGTATACCTTAGGAATACCTTGATATAGATAATATATATCTCTAAAATTCCTAGGGTATATAGTGGATTATTTAAGATACTAATCCTAAAAACAAATTTCTATTTGACCTAAAAAAACAAAAATGAAAATGAAAATGAAAAGAAAATAACAAAGAATATTTACCACAAAAGCCTTCCTCTGAAAATACAAAGTTTGCATCCTGCTAATGGAAGGTGTAACAGCATTAGAATTATGCCAATTCAGAATATGGGGGATAAAAGAACCAACATGAGTAGCTAGATCCCTATCACTAGTCCCAACACACTCATAAAATCACACTTGAAGAGCTAATGGAAAACTAATAACCCTGTAGCTCTTTAACTCCTTCCTATGCTTAAACTATTGATGGTCTCCATGTAAACAACCTTACCCTAAGGGAAGTTTTTGACCTCATCACTTTCAATAATACAAAAAAGCTCAACAAGAACCAGCTTTGAAAAAGGAGGACCCAGCAAACACTCCAAAAAAAAAGTAATCTTGACAACATCCTCATTGTTGTCCTATCTCCCAAAAATGAAAAATTCTTCAAGAGAAGACTTTAACACCTTATCATTACCATTGAAATACTTGCTAACAAGAATACTTGGCTTACCCTTGTACTCCAACACATTATCATTGCCAGTACACTTCAGCCTAGTTATAATAGCAAAATCATCAATGGAGAAGAACCACATATGCTGACCACCAATCAAAAACCACATTTCATCAATATCAGGCTGCTCAATCTCCCACAACAGAATATTATGAACTAACTGGTTCTGAAACCTAAAATCCAAAAAGTCAAGAAAATAACCAAAACAAATCTGCCTAAAGAGAGCCAGCTTCTCACTGTTCAAATATTTCAGAAGCTTGTCACTCATAATATCCTTTGCAAAGTTACACATTAACTTACTAGAGTACTGATTCTCCATACTAACAAACAGCTTCAAATCCTAAACCTAAAAATACAAAAAACAAATAAACAAATATTCACTATCTCAAATTGACATACTATTATCAATAACAAACAACATAACATATAGTATACTAGAGTATACATAGGGAATAAATTAGATATAACTTGGTAATACATCTGCAAAAAACTACTTAGCTATAAAAGGTTAACGTCTGATATGCCTTAGGTATACCTTGGCAATACGTTCGACATACATCAACTCGAAATAACTAAGCTGCACATAAATTAATCAAGTGTATACCTTCGGTAAACATTGGTAATACCTTCGTAATACCCCTATTCAAACTACTAAGCCAAACATATGAAAATATCTAACATACGTTGAGTATATCTTGGCAATAACTAGAGAATACATCAGCTTACAACAACTTCAATGTAGGGTATATTTATGTATACATCTCCTAAAAATTAGTTAACTATAAATAGAATATCCCTTGGATATACAATGGGAATACCATTGGAATACCTTTACTAACAAAAACTTAGTTATCCATATGTTAATGTATCGTATACCTCAGGTATATCTTTTGAATACCTATATCTTATATCTCAACACAACCACTTAAATTTACATAGAATAATATTGGTATATCTTTGACATACCTTAGACAAACATTGTATTAAGGGTTTAAAATACTGACATGCCTACAGTCAACTATCTAGGCTATACCTTGGGCATACATTAACCAAATATTATATTCGGCGTTTACGCTTTAACATATTGGCATACCCACGGTGATGTATCTTGGGTATACCTTCTCCATACCTTAACCAATATTGTATTCAACATTAGGGTTTATCATACCAACATAACTACGGTACATTTTGGGCATATTTTCAGTATACTTTAATAAAAATCTATATAAAAAAACAAACAAACAACAATACAAAAATCACTAAAAAATCATAAAAATGAAAAAAACTTACATTAGAGCCAACATCTGTAGGCACAAGAGCCAAAGACTTTTCGCTCACTTCAACGAAACCTTCCGCTTTTTAGAAACGATCTGCTCCTTAATCTCAGGAATATAATCATCATCAGAACTATCAATAGGTAACCGAACCATAACTTTCTCAGAAGAAGACCAAACTCTCTTCGACGGACTTTCAACTATAGATATTAACAATTAGAACTCAACAAACAAATCCCCAAATAACTCAAATGAAAAACAAAAACAAAATAAAAAACAACAAAACGCACAAAGCTGGCAGAAGAGAGAAAAAGTGAGAAATATACTAAACTATTCAAATTTTTATATATACCACGCTTCAGCAAACAATTAAGATGTGAGAAAGTACAAAGGCAGAAAGTTACAACACAAAAAAATGCCACGTAAAAAAAACGTGTGATATTTTGACAAACGATAAAATGCATTTAGTCAAACGAGAAATGAAAAAACGGTGCAAAAGAAACACTTTTCGGTAAAAATGTAAAAAGACAAAACAGAGGATAAAATTGAAAAAAACATATAAGTGTAGGTATTTCATAAAATTTCATAAAATTTCCTCTTCTATTTAAATCATTAATCCTTTGTTAGTGTTTGTGGGGAAATTATCTGCAAATAATATTCAGTACAATCACAGATTTTTTTTTTTCTAGAGGTTTATTATGGGTCAAAATAATGAAATAAAATCGTATAATTTAATGCTTACATAAAATATAAGAGAAATTGTTAGATAAATATATATAATCGTATTATTCATATTAATTGATATAAGTACATTAATTAATAAATTTACATAATTGTATGATTGAATTAATTTAATACACTAAATTTTAAAAATTTCTCATAATTCACTTATTGGCTTGGTGTAAATAGGGCCACTATGAAGGTATTTATGGCCTCTCAGCTGGACTGGGATATCCAAACAAAAGGTTTCTGCAACTTGGATCCCTTCTCTGCTAACAACATTGCTGGACGATTTGCTTCCTGGTATATATGACAAAGCACAAACTTGACTCTTTCTGATAAGCCAAAAATTTCATCTAGAGCTTCTTTAATTCTTGTTGGAGGCTCTGGACCATCGCTCACCCAACGAATGGCACTCAGGTCATCTCCTTCGACAATCAACTTCTTAACATAAGGCATACTCTCTAGGCACCTCAACCCATGCTTTATTCCCTCCAGACTTGCTTCTGTAGCATCCATTTCTCCTGCACTCCCACTGTAGGCTGCTACAATTTGTTTGTTCTCATCGTAGAAAGTCCCTCCATACCCTGCAGGACTGTCCTCATCCCAGCCTTTCCCGCTCGTGTTCAGCTTTACCCAACCTACAGGAGTGGGGAATGGTGAAAGCCGGTATTTACAGGGTCCTCGATGTAAGCTCCAAGCATATGACCATTCATCATCTTCAAAAGGTTCCAAGAAAATTTTCTCCGCTAATCTACATATACACATACACTCAAATGAAAATTAATGCAGAAAATTCAGAGATAGATATATTTACTAACCATCATATATAGTACCTCTCGTTGGTTCTGAAGTCGCTTGTAAATTCAGGATTATCAGGTACCCATTTGAGCTTGCATCTCTTTTGATAATATGGTTCTGATTAATGAAATGATAAAATGGAAATTTGTAGATTATTTACTATATTAAGTTAAAGAAGAGGACTTACAAGAAATTGGAGATGACAAGTTTTTTAATTACCTGGAAGCAACAACTGCATATCAATGTTTGGTTTGACATCAAAGAAATGCAGGAAAAACTCATTAAATATATCTTTGTACCTTCTGCCAAGAAATTTTGCACCAATCTCTATCTCTTTGGTATACTTTTGAATGCTCTCAACAAAATACATCCTTCCAAGCTCAACCTGTGAAGGACTGAGACTTTTTAAGTAATGTGCTAAGCTATGTGTTAACAAGATGACTTGGTTGATTTTGGAGGGAAGCCAGTTTGCCTCGATTACATTTGGATAAAGATTATAGTCTAGCCAGGGCATAAAGAACAACGTTGGCCTATTAACCTGTCTGCGACACCTCTCATTGGCTGTCAAAACTTGGCAACCTAACTTCCTCAACACAGCTATGTCTCTAGGAGAGAAAATAGGATCGAAAACCTTAATCTCATCAATCCAGTGTGAGAAATCTTGCTTCAACAATACTGCTATTGCGAGCTGATACTGCGAGATATAATCAAATTCCATGCTACCCAACCCATATATTACCATTTCCATGTGCGAGCAAGATCCTAATACCCGTTTGATATTCTCCTGGATAGCTTTGCTTGTCTTGAGTTGCTCAGTTAATTGAAAATAAAACACAGATTTCTTCACCTCTTTAATGGTGATTTCCATCTCGGTTAGGAGTCTGAAGGATTCCCCCTTCAATTCATTCGTGTCTTCAAGTGGCAGAGAAATATGAGCCCAGTAATCTACATAGGGACTCGGTTTTGAAATTGGTGGTCTGGGAACTTTACTTCTTAACAACTTGGGATTACATCCTTCATAGTTTAAGCACTCCTGAAATATATTAACGCAGGTTCAATCATAATTACTGACGCTGGTGGTGGTGGTGGCAGTTGAATTCTCAGTTGAGAAAACTAACAGCATTCAACAGAGAAGAAAGAAAAAAAAACCTTAAATATACCTGTTTATGGTGAATACGTTTTGGGTGAGCTTTGTTGAAAGTAAAACCTGACTTATGGCAATATCTTTGTTTCATTACTTGGTCGTGGCTTATCCTCAATTGCAGAAGGAGATTCTTTAAAATTTATAAAGTTGAATGGAACTCCTTGTTTTCAATAATTGCAGGAAAGGGTCAAGCCTTTTTTATAATGATTAAATTAACCTAATTAGAAAAGGAATCTGAAAGAGAATTATAAAAGGAAAAAAAAAAAGGAAAAAGAAGTTCTGTTCCGAAATGGATGCGGGGATGGGGAGAGGCTTATTAATGGTATTGAATTATATACATGGCGTAATTTCTGATCAATTTTGAATGTTTGTTTTAGTAGAATTTTGATGAGAATTGACGCTTGACAAAAAAGATTTCTGATCTCGACTATTAGCGTTCTAAAAAAAATTTGCATATACCCTTTTTTTTTTTTTCCGTGTGTGATCAAGAAATGAAATTTAATTGGAACCTGTAATACATTTTTACTTCTTTATTTTATTCTTTAGTATCTCTCGCTCTTGGATTTAGTGGCCTATATGAATACCATAGATGAAATATCTAGGAAAATATCTCCCTGGTCCTGAATGGGCAATCAAAAAGTAGGAAATATTCACTAAGATATATATATATATATATATATATTGTGTGATAAAATTTAATTAATAAATTAAGTATATATAAAAATTTTATAGTTATGAGCGAACCAATAGCGGTGGCTACTTGAAATATTCAAATATTGATATATAAGCATTAAAGGCTTATTTTATATATAATTTCTCAATTCTTAAACCGATATCGTTTAAAGTTTTTATTTTTATTTTAAAGTATTTGACGTTTTACAATTATCAACATACATGAATTGTTTTTTTTATTTACATTACCCTTATTTAATAATTGGAAAAAAAAGAATTTTGTTTTTTTGTTGAAAAATACAATATAATAATAATAATTGGTAGAAATCTAAAAATCATATAATATTTTACATATATTTTAAATATATATTTTATTTAGTGTACAAAAATCTTAATCGATATTTATTTATTAACAGACGAAGTATATAATATCAATACAATTAATAGTGATTATTGAAACTATATATTAAAAAAATTGATGATATTTTTGCATATAATGAGCCTATCAAATATTTTTAGTGAGTTCTCTAGATAACTCTTCTTGTGTGTTGTGCAACGTTTCTCTTGAAAGTTAAAGAGTTCTATAAATACCCAAAATTTCTACTAAATTTGTGGAGAAATAAAAAATAAAGTTAAGACAGAAAAAGAATTAAAAATTAAAGCAATATAATTTTAAATATGTAATTTTTATTGATGATTAGGCGAATGCCAGAAAGCAAGATTATACATTAATACGGCTAGATATAGAATACGAATGACCATGAACTAGACTATTTAATTCATGGATTCATCCAATTTTGGCATTTGCTCATTTTGTTGCAGGCTTGCTTGTTACCTATTAATTAAAATATATAAAAAAATCAATAATTATGAAAATATTATAATAATAACAAAGTACTCTTTCATTAACATCGGAAATTGCAATATACCTTCTTCTTAGACTCTCGGGGCTTCTGCTCCGCCTTTTTAGGGGCAGACTGGGAGGCCGGAGCTTTGGGTGCACTAGCGTTAGACTTGGCTGGCACTTTCTTGACCTGACAGACGCCGGTGGGTTGAGCTTCAGCGGCAGGTTTCTCAGCTTTCAGTGATGCCATTTCTTTTTGTGTACCCTAAAACACACAGCTCGATGGGTTGATGGTAACAGCCCCATACACCAAATCATATTTATAGATGAGATAGGAAGTTGGAAAATGGAATCAGAATTTACATCAAATGGGTGAAGAAAGGTTACAATTTAGGAATGGAATAAAACAGAAAATCTCAAGGGTTCTTGAGACATATAAGATGATGCATCTGATGCCGAGGCATATATCTCAAATCACATTATTTGATGCTTATTCTGCTTACTCACGATCCTCCTGGTAATTGCCATTTCAATTCATTTTGAAATAGAAAAAATTCACCCAACTGTACTTCTTTAATAAAGGGATCCGATTAATTGGA
>CATIWF010128665.1:0-12598 GCA_949630135.1 Balakata baccata
AAACTTGGTCATAATATTCAACTATTTTGAAGCTAAACTTTTACTAACATTAGACATGATATTTACAAATGTATTATTATATAAAATAAAATGGTTTTCGATATACCTATCTTTTGAATAGCCTATCTAATTTTAAAACACCTAACTTTAAATCAATAATAATTAATCAAATAAATTTTCAATTAAAATATTAAAGTAATTCAAAATTAATAACTAAGAAGATCAATTAAACAAATTTCTATATTAAAAAACAAAATATGTATTTTTTGCATTTGTAAAATATTTTCATTAGCTGATTTTCATGATGCTGTCAAGCTTATTCTTTCTGAACTGTCCAACTTTTGCAAACTTTTATTAGGTCAACTCTTTTTGTTTCCTATGAAATTCTTGTTTTTGTGTCTGCCTGAACCCAAACTTAAAACCAAACCGAATAAATTTCAATTCAATCTAATCGATTCGTTTATTTCAATTTTCAATCATTTTGATTCGATTTTTAATATATTAATCAGTATATTTGGTTCGGTTTAGAAAGTTACAAAACTAAAATAATCGAACCTATATCAAAAATATATAATTATATATTATAATATTTATATTTTAATATACTATACATAAAATTGAATTAATCAAACCAAATCTATTTTTGGTTCAGTTTTAATCTTAATTTTAATTCAATTCGGTTCGATTAATAAAATTTCAATAATTCAATTTTCGGATTTTCATCCGAGCTGACTGAATGCACGACCTAAATTGACATGAAGAAAGGCTATTTGACTCGCAGCTAAAAACTGCCTACTCTAAGCCTTTTTATCAAGACAGAATCGTCTACATCACGTCACACATATCAATCGCCACTTTCTTTATCCCACCTGACAATGATCTACCTGCCCACATTTGTATTCGACCGGAATAGAAATTTTTAGGAATTTTACACCACTGTAACAGCTGACTGCACTTGGTCTCGCCAAATTGGGGCGACTCTGCGTAAAATGTTTAGCGCCATTCTAATGCATGTATTGCTTGTTGGTGAAGCTGTTTGTCTCCGGTTGCCACCACATTGAAACCTGATAATAGAACAGCCATTTAAATACTCGGGAGTACTAGCTAGTCTAGCTTCATAACTTTCAAGGAATCACAAATTCTCTTCAACGCCAAATTAATCCACTACTTTCAATTTAATCCAATTTCTCATACATTAGTAAGAATGTTGATTCAAAAAAAAAAAACATTTTACAAACGAAAATTTCAAAAACTTTATTTTAATTAACATTTTCATTAAGCTTAATTTTGTTGGGTTCCCAAAAATTGGGATTAGTTACACATGAAATCAAAATTGTGGACTAGATTATAAAATTGATTTTCATGTACATTAAACTTTATTAACAAGTTCATAAGCAAATTCACTTTTAATTCTCAAAAAAAACAGGTGAACCTACTTGTTGCAAGAGAATTTGGAGAAGCTCCCCAGCAAAGACGATGTCCTTCCCAATCAGTTATAATACCTCCAGCGCCCTCTATTACAGGTACAAGGGAAAGGCAATCGTACGGCTGGTAAAAATGAAACTATTTGTTAGTCATGTAAAAGGAAATCCATGCAACACATGCTTTTCAGAGTGTGAAAGTTAAACTGAAATTTTCATTATACTATTGAATCACAAAAGAAGCTATATGGGGTGGTCAATGAATATTTATAGATAAAAAATAGGAATCTATACCTTGAGGCCTGACTCGATGACAAGATCCACATATCCAGAAGCCAAAAGGGCATAAGCATAGCAGTCACAGCCATATAGTGGAATTTTCACCTGCAAACATAAAAGGGGTAAGGAGAGTGCCAAACGAATTAGTCTAAAAAAATAACCTATAGCGAATGCTTGTTTAATGAGAGAACATTATAATTTTGCTCAATGCCTGGAGTTTACTTGTTCTTCAGTGACTAAGTCTTTCTGAAAGTTGGAATTGGCCCATGTTCATGTAAAATATATCCATGGAAAGAGAAATAGAAACTGAATGGAAAAATTCTCTCGGCATAATTATATGAACTTCAATAATGATTTGTTCTAGTAGATGAATTAAAACAATAAGTGATGATAAGGCACTAGAGGTGAGAGTAGAACAGTCACTTCGTCAAGTTTTACTTATATTTTGATTTAGTTTTTATTTTTAGCACATCATCCATTTATATTACACTAGCACAGACGTAGGTAAACATGTTGGTCAACGCCTGTTTTGAAACGATACAGACCTTACTTCTAACACGAGCAAACGCCGCTTCAGCATCCCCACTAAATAGATGTGGGCTTGTGGTGTACCTAGACAAGGGAGAACGAGAGAGCAAAAAGCAGAAGAGTTATTGATATGCACTACTCATGTGACTTGTAAATGGAAAAGTCAACTGCATCATCGAAGGTGAAAATGCTTTAACTATAAGTCACAAGTTCTATTTCCTTCATCAAAGACTTTTTCATTTTAGTAAAAAGAAAACAAGACCATGAGAAATACAGATAAGCTTGTGACAATGCCGAACAAGTGCGTGTAGACAATTCCTCCCCATTCAGTGTTGTTCTCCTTCCACTTATCCCAATCCATCTTTCCCTAAGTATAGGCTGATCAATTATGCCAAGAATCTGTAAAGACAAATTTCGCATTTTAGGAAGAATATAACACTCAATCAAATGGAAGTTCACCATGCAATTCAAAACACGCCCAGTATCTCTCTAGTAAATCCTATAAACTCCGAGTTTACATGAAAAATATTACACCAAGGATATTCCAACCAAACAATATGCATAAAGATAAATAAGGATATGAAAACTCATGATACATGCTCAAATAATTTAGTAAAAATGATTCATCATTTAATTATGCTTCCACCAACTTATAAAATGCGGAAAAAAAAGTTCTGGAGACGGTCCTTCGCTACTTTACATAAAGTGGCTGTTCTAATGCCTTCGACATACAATATGCTGGTCACAGACTCAAGAATCAAGACTTTTACTATTGCACAAGACAAAGTGATCTTCCATGCTGTAAACACTTGGGAAGCCATACAGTGGATTTTGTCGAGCCCAAATTTATTGCAAATATGCCCTTTTGATTGTTAAACCAGAAAATAGCCATTTCATAATTTAAAGGACTGAAATATGAACAGCTCATTCAATGTTTACAAAGACTGCCCTTCTTCAAAATCTAACAAAGCACCAAATTTATCCATTCATTAAATAAAAAAAATAAAAAAGAAATGCAAGTTCTTATACTCTACATCACAGTTCCTTATATTCCGGATAGAATGTTTTGGGAATATGACACTAAATAATAGTTTCTCCTGTTTTGACACTTGAGAGGAAGAAGAAGGAAAATGATACACATCTTTGAACAAAATAATCTTCTTAGCTTACGTAATACAATAACAAGTTCACTGGAAGTAAAAAAATCACTCTATTTTTCTTTTGCTTACAACTAGAAGGCAGGGCTATTCTTACCGGTTCACCTTTGTGCAACAGGGCAATGAGTGTACCAAACAAGGGTTTGCCTGAAACAATCGCAAGTACTGAATCACTTTCAGAAATTTTGAAATATTGGATCTTGTGATAATATCATGACAATATAAAGGAAGCATACCGGTAATAAAACTCTTTGTCCCATCTATTGGATCTAAAAACCAAACATAATCAGAGAACTTTTCCTTACATCTCCAGCCACTTTCCTCACCGTAACTACATCACAACTCCTCCAGAATTACATAACAATAAACCAAAAATGAAAAAAGTTGATAAAGTTTCACAACAAAAGCTCAATCAACTATACATTTGGCTCTTGAATCCAGAACAATCATAAAATAAGTTAACCTGAACTTTTTTTTTTCTTGTCAGCAATCAAATAGAAGTGCTACAAAGAAATAGAAACTCACTAACATGTGCAACTCACATAGCATGAGAAGGAAAATTTTCTAATATAATTGAAACCATAGATTCCTCAGCTGCTCTATCCGCAACTGTTACAGGACCTGTGTGGAAAGAAACAACCAAGCCTGAGGATATAGACAGAAAAAAAAAAACCACCGCACTAAGCTGCAGAAACCAACCACATAGTCACAAGCATAAATAGTGTTCTTGGAAACCAGGATAGGCGCCTAGCAATTAGGCAGTCTGACACAAGAAAATACTCATCAAATAAGCTAAGCAAACATTTGAGCAAGTAAATTAAGCAATTATAAGGAAAAACTGATACAGAAGAAAAAGATGAAATTTCTTACAGTCAGAATTTCGTTTTTTAGTGACTAATTATGTGATAAGTCATAATGATAACAAGGTCAAGGAACTTGATCAACCCGCATTTAATCTCTGGTTATACTAGTTCAGAATTTCTGAGCCTATGCGGGAATATCACAGGAGCCCTCAGCATTTTGCTAAGACAATATTCAATTTCCGAACAGGAAAGAGTCACAGAAATCATGAAGCCTCTAACTAATTACTTCCAATGTGCGAACAACTCCACTTAAAGCAAATACCCAATACCAAAATAAAAATTCCAGTGCTATTTACCCTTCCTTTCCTACACTTTCTAAGCAATAAAATTAAAATAAGCCCCACATTTCTAATTTCCAACCAAAATGCAAAGTCCCGTTACAGAAAATCTTCAAATTTATCAGGAAATACCTTTACTGGAGTTCTTTGTGCTAATTGAAAATAATAAAGCAAGCAGCACACAATCATACATTCAAACACGTACTCAAGTCATCCTTATCAAGAATTTCGAATTTCTTGCGGAAGTACTTTCGGATGACCTGACCGGAGGCATCGGCAAGTTTGTTGGCAACATCAGCGAAGTAATCGAGGTCAGCGTCGGAGGGTAGTGATTGGAAAGTATGGGAATGATCAGAAAGTTTTGAATTGGAGGCCATTGTGGAAGCTAATTTAGTATGGATTTGCAGAGAAATATGAGACTGAACTCTCAGGGAAGGAAATGAGAGATTCAAAGCAGCGGCGGCGGAGATTAGAGGAAGATGGAGGGAGAGAGATTTGGAGAGAATGGAGGATGGAGAAGGGAAAAATTGGGGGGATAGAGAGAGGATATTGGATTGAGTGAGCATTGGCAGATGTAGAGGGGGTCTTAAATGAGCGGGAAATACAGAGAGAGAGTACAGAGCCGAGGGAGCGAGCTGAGTCGCTGATCGACAGACAGCATAGGCTAGGAGAGAGCGAGGCGGGTAACATGTGATATCTGATCGCTTTTTATTCTTTATTTACATTTAGGAATCCTCAAAGTTCTTACATTTTATGTTTTAGACCCTTAAGATTTTTAATTTGTCAAAATCGAACCTTCTGTTTTGTGTCTATTTATGTTAGAATTTTGAACTTGGAAAAAGGGAAAAAGAAAAATTAAGTTCATTACAATCAAGAAACAAACATATGCATGAATTCAACATTCAAATTTAATTCTCCCCAACATATCCACAATATATCTAACAAAAACAAGCATAAAAATCCCATACATATATTTAACATGTACATATTTTTATTATATATATATATATATATGGCTTTAGTGGCCATGGTTGCCAGGCAATATATCCTTGATCTTCTCCATCATAGTCTTCTTTTCATGTTCATGGTGTTCTCCACCTGGGGTGGTGGTGGTGGATACACTCACTGCATGCCCGTGCTCTTCCTTGTGCCTTCCAGTACCTGTTAACTTCTCCTTTATTTTCTGCTTCAGTCCTTTCTTCTTCCTTCTCCCTCCTTGCCCATCATCCTCAGACTTCCAACGCCAAACAAAACAAAAATATTATCAGAAGAAAATTAACAGTGCAATTTATTATGAACTGTTTTATAATAATTAATTAAAAGTTTTAATTCTCCAACCAAGTTCAATGAAAATATTATTAGAATATATATACCAATGGAAATCTCACCGAGCTAGAGCTGGAACTTTCAATATCATCGTGCTTTTTCTCATCATCACGGTCAGCAGCTGCAGGTTCCACTGTCTCACTCTTGGGTGCTGCTTCCTCCACACCAGTGCCGGACAAAAGGCCAGTAGCCGGAACCTCGCTTTCAGCGACGGTGGTTCCCACGGCTAAAGGCTGAGAGGTGGCGAGGCCGGTGACATGCACCGGATTGCCGTGTTCATCAGTGAGTTGAACTGGGTTGCCACGTTCATCAGTGAGCTGAACAGGATTCCCAAACTCGTCCCTTAAATCCGCCATTTCGATCTATCTTTTTTCTTTTTAGCTACTAATAATTGGACCCAAACTTTAAATGAGAGGTGATGATGAATTGATGAGTGAAGCTGTGAATCATGCATGGCGGTGGAAATTCATGCAGGTATAACACGTGGTGTTCCTGAATCTATTGATTTGACACGATGATGGGTACATGTGATTCAGCCTCAAACATGAAATACGAATTCCTTTTGGGATGTGTGATAACTGGTATAACCTTAAAATCGGTTCTGTTAATTTTCAAACTTGGTCCGATTTAAGGATTGAGTTGCGGTATAGAAATACAATCAGACCGCAAATTATAATCTAATCCATAACGAGCAACTTAATAAATTATTGAACAAATTATAATTTCTATATTTCATAACTCTATACTCCAAATTTTCCATGTTATGTTTGATGAGTGATTAAGTTATAATATTGAAATTCTGGTATTTGGTTAAAAATTAAAAAAGAACCATTTCAAGGCCAAATGGGCATTTGATGTATGGAATTTGTACCCCAAAAAAAATAAGTGTATACAAATATGCTTCCTTTTTTTTTCAAAAATATATTCTTGTAATTTATTATTTTGAAAATACAAATTTAATAGCAGGTAGACTTCGACTTTCGCACATAATGGCAAGCAATGTTTACTGCCGCTATTCAAAGAATACAAATGTACCTATTTTATCAGCAACTAAAAAGGAAAAGCCAGAGCTTATCAATAAGCAAATACCAGACAGATCATAGAACATCATATCTTGCCTTATTGATGACGTATTAAAGGGTCTTTTAGCCATACAATGTTCAACTAGATCAAATCAAGAATTCACTCAAGGAAGAAACAAATTAATCTGTACAAAAATAAGAATGGATTCACTAGTCTTGTGATGAAATTTCATTCTTACTATATTTTCCATCATCAATTAGGACTTTTCCTACGAATTTCTTTATCTTTACCTTTACAGTGTGTGAACGTATGCAAGTGCATATACTGAACCAAGCTTGAAGAATGACAGTAATCTTCTAGTCCATCCTTTCCAATGCACATAAAAGATCAACAATGGAATCAGCATGCATAAAACTGGAGTCAAGTTCCAAAATTTTGACGATTCACAAAATTAGCTCGATTGTCATAGACAATCTTCCAATCAATTGCACTATGTGTACAAGGCGTCGAGTGACTTGAGCTGACAAAATCAGAATATGCATGAGATGGACATGCTCACCTCTTAATGGCAGGATGAGATCTCAAACTTTCAAGGATCTCGTCCAGAAGAATCCCTTCTTTTTTATCATGTTATCTGCTAAGGATTTACTGCCTTTGGATCCAAACGAAAAATGCCTCTTCAAAAAAGGCTTTGCTGAGGAGCTCTTCAAGCTGGAACTAGAGGCCATCTTGGGACCTTTTCCTTCATGCATGTTACCTTTCACACGGTCGAACGTGATAGAATCACTGTCAAGATCAATGTCCACAATCTGATTCCTTGATCTCTTATTTTTTGCCTTCAACTCCATTTCTGCTTTGAAAGCTTTTTGAGACAACTTATGCGTCTGCTTCTCCCCCAATGTACAAACAGGGCAAGAAGGATCATACTTGTAAATTTCTGGTGTCATAGTCTCTAAACACTCTGCATGATAAACATGCCCACAAATTAGAATAGATACAACAGAGAGCTCATTACTCAAAACAAGCTTCTGACTGCTCCACAAAGATTTCTCTGATAACAGCTTCGAGCAAATTCCACATGTTTGAAGATCAACAGAGGGAGAAGATGATATCAGACTGCTGGATCTGGTTTTCTCATGATTAAAGCCCAAAGAGTCATTGTCAAAAGACCACTTCTCTCTATGAGAAGTAGCCATGTGCTCCGAAAAGCCATGCATGGACCAACCATCAGAAGACCCACCATGGGATCCTCGAGTTGATTCATTACTCCATGAGGGGACTAAGGACCTCTCTTCAGAAGCTGAGAAGCTGTTTGATGACTTAAATTCTGGAATTTGGGTATCAGGTGCATGCCCAGAAGAATGGTGCGGCCAACCTGGAGTGGTTGAGCTGGAAGTATGCAAGTAACTTTGGGATGACACTGGAGATGTTTCAGTTGAAGGCACTGAAAGAGAGAATTTCATGGGAGATGGGTCTGAAACTGTCGGAGATTCTGTTGACTCCTTCACCTAGAAAGTGAACAGATTGCAGGAAACATTTTATATATGTGTCAAATCAAATTATGTAGACACAAATAAGGACCTCCCTAACATAAGAAGAATCTCTACCTGTTCCAATCTTGAGTCCATCGAGATATTCCTCGAGACAGAATGATCTGCCATACGCATAAAATAATATCAGACTACTATGTTGAGCTTACTAACATAACATTTCAAAAGTTGGAAAAAGAAAAAGAACCAGCAAAAGGCATAGCCTTAAGAGGGTTCTCTTGAGCTTATCATTTAATACCTTACAATTATAAAGAAAGTCTTATATCCGGCAAAATAACTAATTAACCACAAAATCATATCACAAGCAGGCATCAAGAATTCAGCCAATGATAGTTGGACAAAAACGATTAATGAAGATTTGAGAATGGGCATAAAACTATAAATATGAGTACATTAATTCTAAAGAAATGTAATTGAAAATGACACAGAGAATGCAGAACGTTGATACACCACAACACAACAATCCAACATCAAAATTCTCTAAAAGAAAATGGAATGAATGACACAATATAATTAGGCACAAAATGCTGTCAAATCCAAGCAAGTGGACAGGAATCTCTCAAGCAGAAAATAGGGCTGTATCTGCATTGGCCTACATTATGTTACCTCATTTATGTGAAACAAGTTGCACTTTTAAGTTTGGTCAATTTATAATCAAGCCACAAAAACTAAGTACAAACTACAACATTCTTCAAATTTAGTTCATCAGCTAAAAATAGCAAACCCAATATGAGCTAAGATTATTCTCAGTAGTGTGAAGTTATAAATAAAACCATTTCACAAATTTAATAATGTTTCAACTTGGCTCACTAATCTTAATGACAAATCAGCACCGACATATCTTATAATGGACTTCCAGTTTAAGCAAATAACATCCTGAATACCAAAGTTGGGACTTCCTTTTTCTATTTCTGTTGTACTGCAATTGGAGAATTTCTACTTTCAAAGGTTACCTTCCTGTTTATCAAGAGAGACATAGAGATTCTCTCCTTTAGCAGCAATATCAGGAGTTCAATCAAATTTCCACAAGATTAACCTTACTTGGAATATGGTCTCTAACATTGACCGCTTAGCTAAAACAATTATTTCCTAAGGTAGAGCATTTGCAACCATGTGCCAGAAAAGAACAGAGTTATTTTTATTATCTTTCAACTAGTGTATTGCATCTAAGCCCAGCCCTGAATTGGTGAAAAAGATCTTCATTCCGGCTGCTCCTCAGCCTTCTCCATATCACTAGGTTTATACTTTTTAGCTAGGTTAAATTTCCTAGTTTTCAATAATCCTGCGTTTGCCACATTATAAAAGAAACAAAATTTATCTTCCGTCCCTCAGTATTTTAAAAAGGAGAGGACTTGTCATAAAGAAACCTCCAACTTATCATCCTGCACAGAGAAAGGTCAAATTACTCACGTCTATTTAGTCTTATAGCACAAATAATCCTATTTTTTGCTATTATTCAACTTGAACTGTTTATCTAATTTAAATTCAATTTCCATTCTTCTAAAGTGATAGAACATCATCAAGGACTGCCTTATTTTGAAACTCCAGTGTTTGACGTCAGTAACCCAAATGAAATTGACACTAGAACCACAAAAATAATCATGCAGCCAAACCAATTAGAATCAGAGCTCATAAAGAAACAGTCACTCTACATTTTTATGCAGTGCGAGCACATAATACCAGCTCATAAGCTGTCAGCAGTGAGCCTCAAGATGAGGCATTCAGAGAGCACTTTACAAGATTAGTGCTAACAATGCTACATTGGGTCAAGGAGGCATTCCTCCAATAACCAAATGATTAACTGTAATTGGTAAAGATTTAGGGGTTGAAACCAATAAAATGCAAGTTCAAGAATAAAAATTAGCCATTGCATACAAAGACGTTGAAGGACGAAAACGATCTCCAAATTTTAGCAAATTTAATTGGTTAGGTCAAAAGTACGTAAAAACTAATAAACTTTTTGTTATTATTTTTTATTCAGAAATTGTTATACAGCCTAAATCCTTATGTTTGAATCTCTCATTATTTCTTACAACTGGACTTCCATGCATTGGAAGTAACTCCCTAGATTTTTAATTCATTGTTTTAATATAGTGTCACTAAGTTAAACTGAAAATTTCCCTCCTTAAGTCTTTGTCACATATCTTTTTGAAACGAGAACATATTATAACATTGATATACATATTTCCAGCGAGGCACCTACATCTACTGTTGCTGAAGGATATTTTATCTTTATACATGTTCTGCATGCATATACCTTAATTACAAAGATAAGTCCAAAAGCATCATGCAGAAATGTTACCTTAAAAGTAAAAAACAACATATTGACCAAGTTGCAGAATAAAGTGCACCATTGTGTGAAACATCTCAATTGAACTATCAATCCATCAGTACTTTACCTGAAGCAGGAGTCCTCATATTTGCAGCAGTACCTTCAGATGCCGGGGACTTCTGCCATGTACACCTCGGAAAACTATCCAACGGGCTTCCATCCCCTGATGTATGGGCCAAATCATATTTAACATCTGGTCCATGATTTCTATTATTTGCATCTGAAAACCAAGTTATGGAAGTCTCTTCTCCTGCTACTCGCCCTCTGTTATCCCACCTAAAGCTCCATGTTGGTGAACATCGGATATTCCTATGCAAGATCTCTGTACTTGGTCCATTAACAATATTTTTATCTCTAGCAGCAACGCAACAAGCACCCCCCATAATATAACACACTTCGTCGCAAAGTTCTGATATAAAATCCCAAACTTTTAACTCACATGTTCCGAAGTCAAAAAGCTATCCACTCTAAGTGGAGAAAATATCGAGGAACGGTTCTCCCCTGCAATTAAAATATGGGAAAACAAAATCCATAATACTTAATACCCAGAAGCTTAAATTTGTATGAACTTTGAACATGTAAGAAGAGCCCAACAAGAAATACTTCATCACTGAGAAAGGATGAAGTCCCAATTCCCTTAATCTTCCATTAAAATTAATTTTTTCCTAATCTGAAGCTGAATATGAATAGGAAAAAAGCCATGATCCCCATACCTTAAAACACCAGTAAGCAGCACAGACGCAAAAGATTGTTTACCTCAAAATACCCCAACTTCACCTCAAATCAAAGAGCATAATCGAAACAGTGAACAAAAAAACAAGTTCACACAACTTTCCATTGGTCAAATTGAATGGTAAAGGAAGAAAAAATAGGGCACGAAAATTCAAAGTCAAGTCACTCCATCAACGGTCAACAATGAACCAACAACACAGTTCACAAAAGCTTAATTAAAAGATGAAATACAAAAACAAAACAAAATTAAAAAAAAATTCTCAGCTTTCACCACTCACTGAGTCATTGGTTCACACCAACCCCACCAAACCAAAACAACTGGAGAAACTATCAGAAAAACGGCAACAAGAGAAAAGGACAATATTTCGGGAGAGATAAGGAGACCGAAAATCGGATCTGCTATTTTATAGGTACCTAAAGATTGAGTCACAATCTAAAAAACCCCTAAAATTAGAAAAATCAAAGAACAAAAATTCAATCGCTACACATGTCAAAGAGATCCGATTTTATCGTCGAAAATAAAAATAAATAAATTGAGACACGAAGAATGACTAGTGTATCAGTGTGTCAAAAATCCAGCACCGAAAATCTAAAACCGACAACAGGATCGAGCCATACCTGAATTGGAGCCAAAACGCACCGTTTAAAAAGACAGCAATTTCCTAGAGAGAGAGTGGAGAGAAAAGAGGCCTTATAGAGAGAACATAATTGAGTCTCAGAGGCTACTTCTTGTTCGTTGCAGAAAAAGAGACAGAAAAGAGGGAGAGGGAGAGAGAGAGGGGTCGTTTTAGACGGTTTAATAAACGCTGTTAGTCTTCTTCGGGAATTCTAGTCCTATACTTCTTAACGGAGTTAGGTGCTGCGAGTCTAATTTTCTTTTTTGCTTTCTTTGCCACGTAGAATTATAATTTTCCCTCCTATGCGCGGTAACTTGAAAAAAAAAAAAGCGAAATTCTTTTTTCCAAATAACAGTGGCTCGCTTAATCTAATAGTACCGACTACCGACCAGCACTTTTGTGCTGCTCGGGGTTGAACTATTTGCCTTTTTCCTTTTTCTTTTTTTTTTTTAATTTAAGAAATTATTACATGTATAATAATAATAATAATAA
>CATIWF010128684.1:0-11115 GCA_949630135.1 Balakata baccata
AATAGAACTGCAGTCATCTCCCTCCTCCAGCCAGCTCCTGAGACTTATGACCTCTTTGATGATATTATTCTGTTATCAGAAGGCCAAGTTGTGTACCAAGGTCCTCGTGAACAAGTACTTGGTTTTTTTGAATATATGGGCTTCAGGTGTCCAGAAAGAAAAGGTGTGGCTGACTTCTTGCAGGAGGTAATGAGAGCATGCCATTTTTTCTGTCTCATTTTCAAATAATGGATTTCATAAGTGAAGTTCCATACTCTTTATGAATTTTGCATCCGCTGCAGGTAACTTCAAAGAAAGATCAGAAGCAGTATTGGGCACTCAGAGATCGGCCTTATAGTTTTTTCACAGTACAACAATTTGTTGAGGCTTTTCAATCATATGAAGTGGGGAGAAGACTTGAAGACGAGCTTTCAACCTCATTTGATAAGACCAAAAGCCATCCAGCTGCTTTGGCAACCAAAAAGTATGGAGTAGGAAAGATGGAGTTGCTTAAAGCTTGTATCTCAAGAGAGTACTTGCTAATGAAGAGGAACTCATTTATCTACATCTTCAAGATCAGCCAAGTACCTACCGCTATATATATATACATATATATATTTATTTTCATCTTGCTGATTTTTCTAGTCTTAAATTTTGCACTAAAACTATTTTCTTTTCTGCTACTAGCTTACAATCACGGCAATCATTACGTTGACTCTCTTCTTAAGGACAGAGATGCACCGGGAAAACATTATAGATGCAGGAGTTTATTTGGGTGCTTTGTTCTTCTCTGTAATCATGATCATGTTCTATGGTATGGCAGAGATGTCCATGACTGTAGGAAAGCTTCCTGTGTTTTACAAGCAAAGGGACCTGCTATTCTACCCTTCATGGGCATATTCTCTCCCTTCATGGATTCTTAAAACGCCCATCGCATTAATGGAATCTGCTGTTTGGGTGTCCCTCACTTATTACACCATTGGTTTTGATCCTAATGCTGGAAGGTATGAACAAAATTAAAATGAAAAATGAAGAAATGTAAATATATGTGCCTATCTGAATAAGGAAAGTTGTTCTGATCTGGTTTACCTAAAATGGTCATCTCTGCAGGTTCTTCAAGCAGTTCCTTCTGCTCTTCTTTGTTAGTCAGATGGCCTCTGGACTATTTCGTTTCATTGCTGCGATTGGAAGGAACTTGATTGTTGCTCAAACCTTCGGATCATTTGTGTTGCTTGCTCTTTTTGCATTGGGTGGCTTTGTCCTATCAAGGGGTATATACTTAAAATTATTTTGCAGTTGTATGCTACTTACCAGTCTTGTTTAAATCGTAAATGGATGAGTTAATATGGTTTTTCTTTGTTTAATTCCTCAGAGAAGATAAAGAAATGGTGGATATGGGGTTACTGGATATCTCCATTGATGTATGGACAGAATGCCATAGTAGCTAATGAGTTTCTTGGAAAAAGTTGGAGTCATGTAATTTTTTTTAACTATTCATTTCTAGGTTTACTCGTACTTTCTGCCTCTCCATAACAAAGCAATATCTGAATTCAAATTACAGATTCCTGCAAACTCGACAGAACCACTAGGAATTCAACTAATAAAGACACGGGGTTTCTTCACACAAGCATATTGGTATTGGATTGGAGTAGGCGCATTGATTGGTTTCATGCTAGTATTCAACGCCTGTTATGCTCTAGCTCTCGCTTATCTCAATCGTAAGTATCATTACCTTCTGAAGTGATGCTTTTAAAGTGAAAGCTTATGCTGATATTATACAAATTGGGCAGCTCTTGAGAAACCTCAGGCTGTTATAGCTGAAGATTCTCATAGTAATGAACGCGGTGATGAAACTGGAGGATCCATTCAGTTAACTAATCATGGAAGTAGTCACAACTCAAGAGCAGGTTATTTACATAGCTAAATAATATTATATGCACATTTGAGCTTAAGTTCGGTCAAATGCTTATCACATAGTATTTTATTTTCAATGTAAATGCAGGTGATGAAATTGATGAGGTGAACCGTAACAAGAAGAAAGGAATGGTTCTTCCATTCGAACCACATTCTATTACCTTTGAGGATATTGTGTACTCAGTTGACATGCCACAGGTGAAGTCTGGAAATAGCATGATATCATCTGTTTTACATGGCCATAATGATGATTGACACTAAAAGAACTAATCACAAAAAAAAAAATGAAATTTACAGGAAATGAAAAGTAAGGGAGTTCTAGAAGATAAATTGGTTCTTTTGAAGGGTGTGAGCGGTTCTTTCAGGCCAGGTGTTCTTAGTGCTTTAATGGGTGTTAGTGGAGCTGGAAAAACCACTCTGATGGATGTGCTGGCTGGCAGGAAAACTGGTGGATATATTGAGGGGAGCATCAAAATCTCTGGGTACCCAAAGAAGCAAGAAACCTTTGCTAGAATTTCAGGATATTGCGAACAGAATGATATCCACTCTCCACATGTTACAGTCTATGAATCCTTAATCTACTCAGCTTGGCTTCGTCTGGCTCCTGAAATTGACTCTGATACCAGAAAGGTAAACTGGAAATTCTAATTGCAACGCTGACACAGATTCCCTTTTAGTTTGGCTACTGGTAAGTCAATTAGTTAACTTCTATATCTTGAAATGTTGTTGCAGATGTTTGTCGAGGAGGTGATGGAACTGGTGGAACTCAATCCGATCAGGCAATCAATAGTCGGGTTGCCAGGCACGAGTGGTCTTTCTACAGAGCAGCGCAAGCGGTTAACGATAGCAGTTGAGTTAGTGGCAAACCCCTCTATAATATTCATGGATGAGCCAACTTCGGGACTAGATGCAAGAGCAGCTGCAATAGTTATGAGAACAGTTAGGAACACTGTGGACACAGGAAGAACTGTCGTCTGCACCATTCATCAGCCAAGTATCGATATATTTGAATCTTTCGATGAGGTAAGAATATTTCAGAGGTGTCAAGTATTACTGCTTACTTCTGCTATACTTCTGTTCCTCAGCACACAATTGTGATATGTTACAGCTATTCCTGATGAAGAGAGGGGGAGAAGAGATATATGTGGGCCCACTGGGTCGCCATTCTTGCCATCTAATTAAATATTTTGAGGTAGCAGTACAAAAATTGCAAATCTTTTAAACCTTTCCTTTCATATTAGATTCAGTCTCACTCAGTTACCATTGTCTTTTTGTGAAGGGAATTAAGGGAGTTAAAAAAATCAAAGATGGTTATAATCCAGCCACTTGGATGCTGGAAGTTACCAGTTCAGCACAAGAATTAGCATTGGATATTGATTTTGCTGCCATTTACAAGGATTCTGAGCTATACAGGTACTTCTTTTGTTCTGGCAAAATGAAAAATCTCCTACCCATATACGAATTTACTCTCAAATTTGTTCATGTGTGTGTGGCATGTGAATCAGGAGAAACAAAGCAATGGTTAGGGAACTAAGCACACCAGCTCCTGGTTCAAAGGACCTCTATTTCCCTACTCGGTACTCGCAATCATTTTTCACCCAATGTAAAGCTTGCTTGTGGAAGCAACGTTTATCATACTGGCGGAATCCACCGTACACAGCCGTAAGATTTCTCTTCACAACCGTGATAGCTTTGATGTTGGGGACAATGTTCTGGAATCTTGGCTCCAAAAAGTAAGCTACTCAGCAGTACTAAAACTGTTCCATGGAAAAGTATATAAATGATCTCTTGAACTGCCATCTAATGTCATTGTCATTTCTTTAAATGAAGGTCAAATACACAAGACCTTTTTAATGCTGTAGGATCAATGTACGTCGCAGTTCTCTTCCTTGGTATACAAAATGGATCATCTGTGCAGCCTGTAGTTGCAATTGAAAGAAGTGTCTTCTACAGAGAAAGGGCTGCTGGATTGTATTCAGCCTTGCCCTACGCCTACTCACAGGTAATAATCTCCTGATATTTGAAGAAGTAACAATAGAAGAATGTTCTTAACAAATTTCCAACCTTTTTTACAGATCCTGGTTGAGCTTCCATATCTTTTTTCACAGACTGTTGTGTATGGCACTATAACGTATGCCATGGTTGGATATGATTGGACTGTTTCTAAGTTTCTTTGGTATCTGTTCTTCACGTATTTCACATTATCATACTGCACCTTTTACGGAATGATGGCTGTGGCTGCGACGCCTAATCACCATGTTGCATCCGTAATTTCCGCAGCATTTTATGCATTATGGAATGTCTTTTCAGGATTCATTATACCTCGAACTGTAAGTATTTACATTCTTAATATCTTCAAATCCCAAGTTTTAATCTTTATTTATCTGTTTATTTATTTATTTTTGCATTTTTCTAAGAATTTGTTCCATCTTATAAACAGCGGATGCCTGTATGGTGGAGATGGTATTACTGGGCCAATCCAGTTTCATGGACACTGTACGGACTATTTGCAGCCCAGTTTGCTGATATGAAGGATGTTCTTGATGAAGGGTTAACAGTTCAAGAATTTATCAAGCAATATTATGGTATCAGACATAGTTTTCTTGGACAAGCTGCTGCTGGAATTCTTGGGATTAGTCTTCTCTTTGCATTAATATTTGCTGTTTCCATCAAGACCTTCAATTTCCAAAGACGATAGAAAAAGAAATCATTATCATCAAAATGTAGAATTAAAGAAGAAAGATTTCATGTAACCAAAATCAAATATCTAAGATCCAAAACCGTATTAGATTTCCTTTTGAGTACATTTATGTATCAAATTTCTGTCATTTCAAAATAAAAGGAACATTCATGTATTATTGAGTAGCCTCAATTAATTAAACTATTTAATTAATTTCCAAGACTGCTCCTTTCCCATGCTGAAGAACCCTTTTGCAGAGGATGCATTTATTGATGCCAGCCCTAGTCATGCAAAATCACTTCCCACGTTTTCCTATGTCAGAGGTAGCTTTGACGTGTTCCTCAGAAAAATCCAAACCTAATAGTTGCTCTTTACCTATTCAAAAAGCTTGAGGATTTTACGGGAAAGCCATTTTTTCAATTTTTTTTTTTTAAATTTTAGCTGTAATTTTTTCGTACTTTTATTTTTATTAATTTCAATTTTATCAATTTTTATATTTTTATTGTCAAATATAAATTTATACTGTATAATTATTATATTTTTTTATTTAATTGAAGTAGAAAATAACTATTTTTTATATTTTAAATATTAATTAAAAATTTTATTAATTTGTATAACCACTTTTATCTTCATATATTAATTTATTTATTTTTTATTATTATTTAATTAATTTAATTAATAAAAAATATAAATTTATATTTAATTAATTTAATTACTAAAGTAACTTTTTAGTAAATTTTAATTAAAAAAATGTAAATTTGTATTTAATTAAAATTATTTACTTTTGGTAAATTTTAGTTAAATTTCTGGTAATTTTTAATTGAGAGATTGAGCTGGATAAATATTTGAGTAAATTTTAAGTAAATCTTTGACATTTTATTTATGACTTCAATTTTCGTTAATTTTGTGATAAACTTTAGGTAAATTTCCATAAATCTTAGATAAACTTTTTGTAATTTCAATTTTTATTAATTTGTGGTAAATTTTGAATAAAATTCAGGTAATTTTTAGATAAATTTGGGTAAATATTGGATAAATATTGTGTAAATTAACTTTTATTAATTTTTTTATAAATATTTGGTATAATTTGAGTAAATCTTCATTAATTTTTTAATAAATTTTTTATAAATTCAACTTTGATTAATTTTGTAGTAATTTTATATAAATCTCGAATAAATCTTGGATAATTTTTAAATAAATCTTGGTAAATTTTGAATAAATTTTATATAATTTCAACTTTTATTAATTTTATGGTAAATAATGAATAAATTCCGAATATACTTTAAATAAATCTAAAATAAAATTTTGATAAAATTTTTGTAACTTTAATTTTTATTTAATTTTATAATAAATTTTGTTTTTCGATATTTTGAAAGAAAAAAACAGCAGTATTTTTTAAATATTTATTTGTTTTTTTTTATTTTTGTAAAATATCTAAAAAGCTTTTCTTTCTTCCAAACTGGGGCCACCATATAAAAAGATATGTTTGACTTCTGAGATGCCAAAGTCGCCTCAAGCTCTTCCTTTTTCCAAGACGGGCCCACCATTTAGAAAACTAAAATGGCCTTTTATGGACTCTTTGGTTAAATTGAAATCTAATTACAAGTCTGCGAACTTGCCCTCTTCCAAGCCAGCCCCACCAACTCATTCTATTTCCTTGCCTAACATGAAGCCGAAGTCGCACCAGCTGGGTCCCTTGGAAGTTTCGGTTTTAAATCACAATTCTGCCACTCTCAGACCCCCGGGTTTCCTGTCATATATTGGGTTCTCGGGCTGTTGGCCCTCTCTATCCCCAAATTTTTTTAGCTCTATTCTTCCTCCTAAGCCCTCTTCACCTGCCCTCTCTTCTCCTAAGCCAGTATATCAACTTAAGAGATATACAATTTTATTATATTATAATTTTTTTTATTTTTTTATATAGTGAAAAATTAGTTACTTTTCTTAAATGTAGACAATCAAGACCGAATTACGTAAATCTTATTTTTTTTGCTTGAATTTTTTATTTTGACCTACTTATTAGTTGTTTTTTCCGACATTAACCTTGAGTTTCTTGCTTTAAAGGACACGACTAAAAATTCGGAGCAAAGAACTTCGAAAAAAAAAAAAAAAAGAAAAGACGAGTGGGAAAGCTATGTCTCTTGCAGAAATCTATTAACAAGTTGGTCTTTAGCCCTAGGAAGAAAAAAATGAAAAAACAGAAAAGAAAAGAAGAAAAGCTTAGCTAAGTCTCACATTAATGTTCCTCAGGCATCATATACATAGTTGGTTCTCTCTACTCCCAGCATCGATGGCATCTCTATCATCGACAGTGATATTATGAACATGAACAAAAGGAACCTCTCTCTTATACCATCTACCTTAACCATTGTGGTAAATGCGGTTACAGCGGATGAGGTCATCCAAACTTTATCTATTGAATCACAAGTGAGATTGACCATTGGTGGTAATAGGTATGAAATTCTGATGCATATCGAGGAAAGTGACTGTGCAGAAATTAAGAGATGGGATGAAGCTCACAAATAGGAGTAATGTCTATGCTTTATAACCTCTTCATTTATTTATTTATTTATTTTTTAAATGAGTTTTCTGAGTTGAAATGTTAGAGGTTTTAGGATGTGGTAAAAAAAAATGGTTTCGAAACTAGTGAAACAAAAGGTCGTGGGTTTCCTAATATTGTAAGAGTAAAAACTCCCTCTTGTTAATAACATTGTTGTTAGGCAGATATGGAGAAGGGGTAATGTTGGATGGGATTTCATCCCTTCCATTGGTGCTTCGGGTGGTATTATTGTGATTTGGGATCTCTCTTTCATTTTAACTGATAATGTTTATAAGGGTAGTTGTTGGGTTGCTGTGCAGGGTGCTCTTTTGCCAAGCAATTTAAGATGCCTTGTGAAAGTGGAAACAATTCCTTTCCATAAAGTGGTGCAGGAAGGCTTTCTAACAATAAAATCAATCCGAGTAGCTTTGTATTTATGTTGAACAACTTTGATCCAAAGATTATTTGATTCTTTGTCCAATCTTGATTGTCCTCTTATTGTATTGTGATCTCATGATTTGTGATAGATCTGCTCGATCAAATGCTAATTTCGAATTATTCCTTTTTTTTTTTTTATGAAAGCAGTGAAAAATTGAAAAGAGAGAAAACAATATTTACTTTGTCATTTGGATTTTGGAAAATTGAACGGAAGTGACTTCAGTAAAATTAAAATATAATTGAGTAACTTTTTTGAAATAAAAAAAGTATTGTAATTTTATTTTAACTAGTTTTTCATTAATATATTTTGCACGTGATTATTTAATATTATACTCATTATTAATCACTGTTTGATTTTTACATAATTTTTTTTATTAATTTATTTTATTTTATTATGGTATTTTATTTATAGTGAATTATAGGAATACATATTTATTTCAAATTCAATCAAATAACTAATTTATCCATATTAAAAATCATATATAAAATAGAGATAGTAGGTATTTTACGATCATTTTGTTTGTATCATACTATATATAAAGAACACGCTAAATTATCTTATCCATTATTTTTTTTACCATGCATTTCTAATATTTTTATTAAATTATTTTTTTCTTTTTTTAATATTAGTTATATATATATATATATATAATATGACTTAGTTACCATATCCTAATAGAATTGGATTTCTAATTAATGAATTATTAATACATTGATAGGAGTGGCAACGAGACTGGTTTAGAGCGAATTTTTCCGTTCCCATCCCCGATGGAAAACTTTTTTTTGTCCCCATCCCTGCATTCGATGGGGACAGGGATTCCCGACCTAATCCAATCCCCAATTTTTATAATTTTTTTATATTTTTCAATATTTAAAATTATTTTTTATTTTTTAATGAAATTAATTAGTTAATTGTATACTTTTTAAATAAAAAATATTTTTTACTTTAAATAAATGTTATATTTTATTATTTTTAAATTTATTAATTATATTAAAATATAAAGAAATATTATATGTATAAATATATATATAATATATAAATATAAATAAAATTATTAGGGCGGAGATAGTATATATTGTCTTTATCTCATCCCCGATACAAAAATTTTTTGGAATCGAGGCAGGGCATATATTAGATAAAAAAAATCTACTCTCATTTGGGGCAGAATCAGGATGGGACACCACGGGTCGGAGGCAAATTATCATTCCTATACATTGACTAATAAACTAAATTATTAAATTAAAAAATTAACTCAACTAACTAATATAATTATATTAAATTTTGTTAAATTTATATCCCCAATTTATTAGACTCGCTTCTTTCTCAATCTCCGTTGATTGATTCTCTACGTACTTCTCACAAAAGGAACTTTATTATATGTTGTACTTGGAAATCTAAAAGATATATATATATATATATAACAGAAGAAAGGTGGCTTGAATCCACTATCAATACATACTACCCAACCCATTCATTGGTTGGAATTTGATATATAATTAATGCTTATACTTCAATGATACAAAATAGCCTGTAGGAAAGAAACTAAATTTTATATTGGTTATATGTTATTTTATATATCAAACATAATTAACTGTTTAATTGAATTGAATTTCTAATTAATAAATTAAATTTTAAATAATAAAATTAAAATAATTAACTAATATAATTATATTAATTTTTTGGTAAATTTATCTGTATCTCCTATTTTTACTTTTATATATAAATATAATATAATTATGATATGATTATAATATATACAATTTGATACTAATTAATAAAAATTAAAAAAAAATGTAAAAAACTGAACTCAGATAAACCAGTAGAACCACAATCCAATTTGCACATCGACTGAATTTCTGATCCGGCTTTTAAAACATTGATTTTTACTAAAAAATGTAAAATCTGCATTGGAATCTTAATATTCACTAACTATTTATGCCTTTTTTTTTTTCTAATAATAAAATGTTATATGTTTACAAGCGTTGGGATGCTAATTCATGGTATTCATCTCTATTTAATTGCAAAAACATATGAGTACGCATATGGATTTCAATTGTTCAAAATTAAGTAGTGTAATTTCAAACTCCAAATCACCCACACTTCCGTTATAGTATTTTTTTTCAGTTCTAAAATCTATGAGTATAATATTATATTAGTTATATGTTATTTTATATATAAAACATAGTTACATGTCCTAATTGAATTGGATTTCTAATTATTTAATTATTACTACATTTATTAATAAATTAAATTATTAAATAATAAAATTAACACAACTAATTAATACAATCGGATTGAATTTTTAATAAATTTGTCTATCCCGACTCCTATTTTTACTTTTATATATAGTATGATAAAAATAAAATTTAGTGAGTATAAATAAAATAAACCTATGAATTTCACTGTCAATTTAGCATTGACCTCTTCGGTTACTTATCTTGCCTATGTGATCAATATGCAACTATTCTAGATTCACATTCTAATCAAACAGGTGGTCAATATAAGAAAATTTTTATTTTAATATTTTTTTATGTGATATTTAATTTCATGAATCTAATAATAATTCTATAACCACTAAATTAAAGATTTATTAATAATTTTTGTTCATATAAGAAAAGTGTAGATGAATTGACACAAAATTCTTTTAATTTAATCAAATGTTGTTAGTTCTATAAAAGAATTTTTTTTTCATCACCCTAATTTTTTGGTTAATATTATTTTTCCCCTCAATCATTCATTAATAAAATAAAATTTATTATTAAAAAAAATTTAATGAATGTCTGAAGTTCTAGCTACAGGTATACACTATAAATATTTGCTTTTGTTGCCCTACAAGGTTATATCCAATACAATTTGGATTAGTCGGATTAACTTCCAATAAAAAAATCTCTTTAATTTTTTATAATGTACTATTTTTTATTTTAAAAACTAATGATATTTTATAATTGAAGAGACATGTATTTTTTATATTAAAAGTGAATAATAAAAAAGTACAAAAAAAAAAAGTGTTGGTAATATTTTTCTTCATTTAGATATATTTGAGGACCAGCCCATGTTCACTCTACTTAATTTGAATCATTGTTACTTTAATTTTTAATAATGATTTTCTTGTTATTGGTGGATTTATTTCCTAAAAAATAAAAGTGATTCATACAATGTTTTTTAGATTAATTTCATATATTATTATTAAATTTTGTTGTTTATCACAGTGAAATTATAAAAAAAATTTCGTTTCAAAAAAATTAATTACCTATATTTTCATTTTATGTTCTTGTGATATATTATTATTATATCAGTTTAATAAAATAAAAATATAATTAAGTGATTTAAGTGATATTAAACTTTGTTCGCGACCATTAATTTGTCAAGAATTAAAGTTGCCCTTTTCCTCACATGATGATGAAGGGCAGCATCATCTTAAAAAAAAAAAAAATCTACACAGCCTTTCATACAGGGAGTAGTTCACGTGATCACTTAAAATAGTGGCACAGTATTTATTGTGTAACTTGATGTATTGAATCCTTTCTCTTCCTTATATACAGGGATTAGTTTTGTTAGAAACAAATA
>CATIWF010128745.1:0-15313 GCA_949630135.1 Balakata baccata
TTGCACATATTGTTGTCTATGGAAAGGTTCGTAGTCAAACCACTGACTTTCCGGTCAATTGGGGATCATGATGTGTTGCTAGATACCACTCATGATTTGCTTAAATTATTTGATAATTTAAGTGGCCAATATAACCGGGAACCTAATGGGTCACACGCTTTGGAGATATAAAGAATGAGCAAAATGGCTTAGGATGAGATCCAAAATATGAGAAAATTATTTTGAGTCGGTTCGCGATAAGATCGCGGGAAAAAATCGCTCGGGGGGTTGACGGGCCCACTAGGCCCAGGCGGGCTGCTGTGCGCTGGCCAATGCCCTTAAATTGGCCTTAATGGCCATTACTATTGATGTAACTCCACTTTCTCCTCTCATCAATTTTGATCTACTTTTCTGATTTTGTTAAGAAAAATTTTTGGAGACAAAAGAAAATTAAAGAGTTTAATTTTCTTCTCATATGAACGTACACCATTGCTAGCACTTTGAGGTATGTTCAAGCCATCTCCCTAGTGGTTTCATCCTCTCATCTTCACGTGGATATTGTTAGAGACAATCCAAGATTGGATTATTGTGGTTTGCTACAACCTAACGAGGTGAGAAGTTGAAGAAAAATCAAGAAATTATAAAGGTATAAATTCTGAATTTTCTTTGGTTAAATTAGTTTTAGTTGGCACATGTATAATCCTTTGATGCGGGTTTTGAAAATTTTTATTTTCCTCTACGTTATATGTATATGATACATGATCAAAACTCATCATTAATCACTATCATGAATTAATTAGTGTCAAATCCAATTTTTAGGTTAATTACAAGTAGTTCACCTAATAATTAAACCCTAATATTTTTATTTCCAATTTAATAATTGTTGATATGACAATCATCAAACATAGTTATTAATGAAGAAAATTGGAATTGAAAAGTAATCATAAATTCATTCCATAAAAGATTTGAAGTTCAATACAAAATTAGGTTCCACTAACTAAGCACCCATAATGATTTAGTCTAGCATTACTATATCAGTGGTCATGACTACAATAAATATTAAACTAATCATTACAATTAAAAAGATAGCGAAGAAAAGAAAAGCTCCTTGGAAAAACTGAATTCTCAAACACGAAGACTAATACAGGTCGTCTAATATCCGGTTGAATATCCAAGCAATCTCCACGAATTAAGTCTGGTCTTCCTAATTAAAGTATAATAAAATCGCAAAGGAATGAACAGAGAATGAATAAAATAACCCAAAAGAATGAGCAAAGAAGAAGATAATCCAAACTCACCTAAAACTAACGTATGATAAAATAAAAGAAGTTCTAATTAGAGTCTAACTCCCCTTTACATTTATTTCCCCAAATAAAAATACTCCTAAAATAATTCTCTACCAATCAAACCCAAGTAAATTCCAGAATCCTTGTTGAAATTGGACTGAGCTATGAAATCAACATGAATGTGTCAAAGGACATGAGGCGTGCATAGTAGCTAGACCGAAACCCCTACAGGCGTGTCATATGAACACAAGCGTGCCAGATCATATAAAATTGGATGGCCCACAATCAGCACGAGCATATTGGTGGGCGTGCTGATTTTATGCAAGGTATAACACGACCTCATGCTCACCTAGCATGGGTGTGTTGATGCAAATTCTCCACTTCAGTCCTCCAATTGTATAAAAACTCTATATTCCACCCAAAATCGCTAATGACCTGAAATAAAATAACACATTAAACACACAAAACTTACACTAAAATTCTACAATTAACTATTAAAACATAAAGTTAAAGTATATAATTATTAGACCAATCACTCCTCCACTTCTTTTACCTATATTAGTGCCACATACATAAATATCAACAAACAAATTGAATTGTTTGCTAGTCCATATAACTCTTCCACTACTCTTATTTGTTCAGTTCATATTGTAACTTATAAATATAATAAAACAGACATAAATGTAGGTATATTCATACAAGCTCTATATCATAAATTAGAGTAAAAAGAATTTCCTTAAATCCATTCCAACATACAAGGGACGGAATGCTATAAGTTATATGATTGGAGAGAAATGGGTTTACCTCTTTTTCTCTTTATTTTTCTCTTTTATCAAATTTGTTGAGAAGCCTTGTAAACTGCAAATTCTAAAGTGTAGTGTGAAATCAAAATATCAACTTGTGAATTGTAAAATTTTAAAGCAAATGAAATTAAGAGATTCATTAGCCTTTTGAATTCTTTTTGTATAACACAATATCATACCCTCTATAAGGATCTTAAATATGCAAACAACCTATGGACTATATTGAACATGTAGGCTAATTAAGGTATAAATTGTAAATAGCATATATATTACCGGTTAACTTAAATTATTTATTTATTGAACATAAACCAACTTCATTAAATTACATGCCTATACTTATAACTAAACACCACAAGAAAATGATAATGTGATGCTAGGCCCTAGAAGCATAGGCTAATGAAAGAATCAATATTATGAGTGTTATTAACAATTCACATAAGGTCATTTTTTCTTTTTGTCTCTTTGTTTTCTCATTTTGTGGCTTACCTAAAGTATAACTTGGCAATTACTTGATTGTGCTTTCCTAGAGCTTTGGCCTTTATTAGTTCAATATATAGAATTATAGTCGAAATTTGACGACTGATCTATTGGTAGCATTTGCTAAGCATTTTGTTGCATCTTTATTCTTTGATTAACTTGGCAATCACTTGATTGTGCTTTCCTAGAACTTTGGCCTTTATTAGTTCAATTTATAGAATTACAGTTGAAATTTGACGACTAACCTAGTGGTAGCATTTGCCAACCATTTTGTTGCATCTTTATTCTTTGATTGATTATTACTACTATTAGTATTTTTGCATGTCGACCTTTTGGCACAAGGGTAGTTATGCACCAAAATATTCTTAAAGATATTTGATACGTGATGCTCTACCTATATAACAAGACTATGCCTATTATTTCACCCAATAATAGGAACAATCCTATTATATAGATAGAATGCCACTATCTTTGCTTATCTTGTCCTATTACTGATTATTCATATTCTAGGTTACTATATTATTTTTTTTCCACATCATATATAGTTTTGGGCTTAGGCCCCATACATGTACATAATACATATATCTAATATTGTGTCATATATAAGCTATTGTCACTATTCCCATATGTATGAATATACAAAACATGATAAGCTAGACCCACAATCCGGATCTCAAATGTGCACACTCAATATGAGCTATGGGCTCTGGGTGACTTCTCTTCCTTCAACTTTGCTATCTACAAGCTCCTTGACCTGCGTGAAAAAAAAACTCACATTAAGCTATCTCTAGCTTAGTGGTACATATAGGCATTAAGATTTTGCCATGTAAACATATAAACAAGGCATAACATATGTAGTCTCATGGCATCACTTATCATGGCATTATGAACATTATATCATGTTTATGAAAGTTATAGAAATGATGTATCACATGCATACAATGTCTATGTTCATTTCATATTATATGCCTTAACCTCTTTACCATTATTCGTGCCATTAACCTCTTACCATCAATCATACCTGTCATGTTCATTTTCTTTTCAATGAGCAACTTTGATAAATATAGCCCAAACTCATTTCCCGGATTGGTCGGATATGGGGTGTGAAATAGGCACATCCAGTCTAGGGCTAGTCATCCTATTCAACCACTGTAATATGTATGCTCATTCTAGCTTCCTCAAGTCAAGTGTGCTCACCCAAACCAAGGCTCAGCTAACCTGATTGAGTATAAAAATATGAGTACCAGGAACAGGAGCTCCCAATCTAGGTCTAGTTAACCTGATCCTTACTCATACATCTCATCGATACGTATCGCTTATCCCCTTCATAATGCATCATTTATCCTAAAGTAGTCATCAGGTAGAGAAATGGGCATTTATCAAAGCATTTCTTCATTTTAATCTTATACTTTCTTACTTCCATCTTATTTAACATAATGTACATACATGTTCACATGTCACATTTATACTCATTAGCATGTTTTTATATGTTTTTACATCATACTATGGCATTTGTGCTTGATTGATATGTTTCGAACCCACCAAATTATCATTTAAACATGAGTTGCTTTTGTTGTGAATAGTGTTGTCATGGCGATGACAAATTAGGCTGGTCATGAAGGCTACTACCTATATTTTCCATCAGCTATGAACAGTGTAGTCATGGTCATGACAAATTCAGCATGGTTGTGACACCGGTTGTGAAAGAACCTAACTTGTATCTATAGTCAAATTTTGTCAAAATTTCATTTCTAAACACTTCCTAAACATGCATAGAACACATCCATGGTCATTGGACACCAAAACAAATAAGTTATCACAACTCAAATAAACCCCCAAAATGGATCAAAACCAAGTTCACAACACACATTTTATACATGCATTGTACCCTTTATAACACATTTGCTATTTTCATACTTATAACCATATTTATACATATTCAAATACTCTAATTAACCTTTCTAACATATCATACCATGTTATGCTTTCATTTTATACAATATCCTATTGCTTCAAAAATAAGCATGTTCAACATCATATAAGCACATATTTCATTTTATACTTGCAATTATCACATTTAAATAACAATGCGCATATGTACAAACCTCTATCAGGAGTTTGATAAAAACTCAACTAAGGGGCTATCTACTCTCATTGCCTGTCTCATTCCTCTTGTCTTCCTATGACAAACAATACCACATAACAAATACTTAGTCTATGGTAGTATGACAAAAATATAAAACTAACCCATACTTCCCAAACTATGGTTATAATGCATGATTTCTACTCCATATCATGGTACCTCACTTCCAATAACTTCAAAAATCACAAACATATACAAAATCCAACCACCCTCCATCTTCCTCCAAGGGTTTCCATACCAACCAACACAATCTTTTCATATAACTTCATAATCACATCAAAGAGATGATTTTCTTACCTTTTGAAAGTAAAAACAACCCTTGATCATGCAAAGAACTTGTGGGCTCTCTTGCATCAACTTTTTCTCTCCTTCAAAATCTCACCAAAGATTATGATTTTCTTCAAATCTTGCTTTAATCTTGTTTTCTTTGTTGATTTAATGTTAAATCACTAAAAAAACCATGAAGAATCACTCTCTTGGTGTTCTTAGGTGTGTGTGAAAGGGGTTTGGGGTTTGAGGATGAAAAAAATGGTGATAAGATTGTGCAAAAAGCTTTATATAGTCACCTTTCACGATCATGAAGGTTCCCTTTCACGGCTATGCAAAGTTATTGTAGCAACCAACTTCAAACAATCATGTTTATCCATCTTCTTCGATTTTCATGGTCATGACACCCCTTATCACAGTCATGACACTTTAATTTTTCATAATTATTGAGTTATTTCATCCCTTTCTTGAAACTGAAACCAAAACCAACCAATATACCTCGATTATACCTTACATATACCTTCAATATACCTTAATTATAACTTTATTATAACATTAAATCTAACTCATATATACATATATTTTATATCCTTACTTTTAATTACCGAATTACCCCTCATATGTGTCATGTATTCATGCAAAATGACTTAGCCCTAGTTAGTGGGTATTTATAAGATAAATTTCTTTGATGACGACATCTGAAACAACTATATATATACTTCTAGAACATCTTAAGGTGGTTGATATCTAGAGTGTTTTTCTTAACAATCTTATGTGATTATGTCA
Organism: Balakata baccata; assembly: GCA_949630135.1. Lineage (NCBI taxonomy): Eukaryota > Viridiplantae > Streptophyta > Magnoliopsida > Malpighiales > Euphorbiaceae > Balakata > Balakata baccata. The sequence continues at coordinate 5,742 of CATIWF010128745.1, forward strand.
CATAGAAAGCTTAGGACATTGATGGACAAAGAGTATAGTGCAATTAGATAAACAATTAGATAATGATATTTGATTCCTTTCATCTTCAATTATGCTTATGAAATTTTAAGTTGAATATATGATTGGCCACCATCCATTTAATTTAGAATTGATATCTTAAGGGTGAGTTATTAGACAAACCATCTATAACTTATCCTAAAAATTGGGTTGAATGTTAATTACGCCATTAGTTTGGGTAGTTAGCGACTTAGAGTGAGTGCCATAAGAATATTAATTCATCATGCTTAATCGAGAATAGGGGATAGGGATTATGACTAATCTGTGAACTAAATACCTAATTAATTCTCGTAAGTAATTCAATCAAGTGTAGTTATCTCTTAGTTATTTAATTGTTTCAATTTTATTAGTTTAATCTTTACACCATAGAAACTGAATAGAATGTTTAGTTGCATCATTGTGTTTCCATTGGCTATTTAGGGTAATTAGGAGTTAAACCAAACCGTTCCTTGAGAGATTGACCTCAGGGGTGACTTGCCATTCTATAATTGGCTCATGTACTTGCGAATATTAAATTTGGTACATCAAGTTTTTGGCGTCGTTGCCGGGGAGTGGTTGATTAAATTCTTTAATTATTTTAATTGTCAACATATTAGCATTTAGATTAGTTTATGCACTTTCCATTCCTAGTTATTTTAGTTGTCAATGTTTTTGCATTTAGTTGAAACTATTATTTGCATTTTTAGCTTAGTCCTTTATTTTAGTTTGCATTTTTCGTTTCCTTTTAGTTTTTTACTGCAATTTTATGCCAAGCACTAGCAAAAGATCAAAGTTAAATGAATCATCCACTCAGAGATAATACGACTTAAGATCTAAAACTCAGAGGTCGGAAGAACCGTCATTTGAAGAAAAGGAAGAATTATCAGCACAACAAGAGCTAGAATTTGAGGAAGAGGTTGATCAAATACACATCTTTCCACCATCTTTGGATGTGAAGCCCTCTAGTTGTGTCATGTACACATCTTCGGTTAGGTTTCCATTAAGGAAAGCCATCTTCACATCAATTTGTCAAATCTCATAACCATAATGAGCAGCAATAGCTAGGAGTATCCTTATGGATTTAAACATAGCTACTAGGCTAAAAGTCTCGTCTTAGTCAATTCCCTGTCTTTAACAACAACCTTTAGCTACCAGCCTAGCTTTATAGGTAACCATGTTATACTCCATGTTGATTTTTTTCTTGAAAACCCACTTACACCCTATGGGCTTTATCCCTTCGAGTGGGTTAACCAAAGTCCATACTTGGTTTTCATACATGGAATTCATTTCTGATTTCATGGCATGAAGTCATTTGTCAGATTCTGAACTGTTCAAAACTTCTCCATAGATTATAGGTTCATCATCTTCTATGAGCAATACATCATTCTATTCATTAATGAGAAATCCATATCTCTCTAGAACAGTGTGTATCCTACTAGACCTAGGAAGCTCTTGTGTTTTAGAAGGTTGAGCTGCTATCTCAACTTGATGAGTAATAGGCTCAAGTTCAGGCAGTTGATCTGCATTTGTTTCAGCATCTTGAACTTCTTCTAGTTCAATTTTGCTCCCACTATCTCCTCTTAGAAGAAACTAAGAACATAGCATGCTTTAAAACAAATACCTTTTGTTCTAAAGCGTTGTAGAACTGATATTCAATCATTTCTTTAGGATATCCTACAAACAGACACTTGTCAAATTTAGCTTCTAGCTTGTCTGACATAATCCTCTTCACATAAGCAAGATAATCCCAAACTTTCATATAAGAAAGATAGGGTTTCTTGTTAGTCCATATCTCATATGAAGTAACATCAACTGACTTGGATGAGACTCTATTTAATACATAAACAGTAGTCTCAAGTGCAAGTCCCCAAAAGGATTTGGGCAGATCCGCCAAGCCCATCATTGACCTCACTATGTCCAACAAGGTTTGTTTCTTCTCTCAGCCACACCATTGTGTTATGACATGTAAGGTGGAGTCCATTGGGATATTATCCCATTATCCTTAAGATAATTTAGAAACTCTTGGCTCAAGTTTTCTCCACCTCGATCTGATTGAAGTATTTTAATGCTTTTACCAAGTTGTTTCTCTACTTCATTTCTGAATTCTTTGAACTTTTCAAAGGCTTCAAATTTGTATCACATAAAATATGAGTACCCATATCATGAATAGTCATCGATAAAGGTAATAAAGTAGATGAAACCACCTCTGGCATGTATGGATAGTGGACCACATACATATGAATGTATTAAGTCTAATGGCCCATTAGCATGTTTACCATTTCCCTTAAAGGGTAATTTTGTCATCTTGCCTAATAAGCAAGATTCACATGTGTCATATGATTCATAATCAAATGACCCTAAGCTATCACTCTTGTGTAGCTTAGTCATACGCCTCTCACTTATATGGCCAAGGCAACAATGCCATAAGTAAGATGATTTTAAAATATCTTGTTTTTGCCTTTTATTGTCATTGATATTTAAAATTGGACTTGACATATCTAATATGTATATTCCATTGCATAATGTACCACTAGTGTAAACAATATCATTCAACATAAAAGAACAACTATTGTTACTAAAAGCCAAATGGAAACCATCTTTATTTAAACTAGAAACTAAAATAATATTTTTAGTCAAATCGGGTACCCAAATTTAAAATAAGTCCAATAGGGAGTGTCAACATATAAGTTGCTAAAGCTAATGCAGTAACTCTTGCTTCATTTCCAATGCGTAGGTCCGACTCTCTTTTGTTGAGCTGCCTACTGTTCCTTAGGCCTTGCATATCAGTATATATGTGTGAGCCACAACCAACATCTAACACTCATATATTATTGTTAGAAACAATAGTAACCTCAATAATAAACATACTTGAAGTAGATGGAGCATCAGATGCCTTTTTCTTCAAGGACTCCAAATAGGCCTTGCAGTTCCTCTTCCAATGGTCATCCTTGCCATAATGAAAGCAAGTCCCTTTTGGGGCAATCTCTTTGGCCTTTTTCTTAGTCACACCTCCCTTGGACTTAGTGGATTACTTTTTCTTCTTGTTATTTTTCTTTCAACTTGAAAAGTCCACCAGCATCATAGCCTTACTATCCTTCTTGATACATGGCTCAGCTGTCTTAAGCATGTTGACCAGCTCGAAAATAGTGGTGGAAATCTAGTTCATCCTATAGTTAGGAATAAAATGTGCATAACTATCGGTCAAACCGGTTAGAATTAAGTCTATACTTAATTCATGGTGTTAGAGATGTGCCCAAAAGGCAATCGCCTTAGGCACTTAGTGTACACATTCATAAAGGCATTCTTTCATTATATTAGTATTCATTTGCATATGAATTGATATAGATCTTAAACTGATTAATGAAAGTCCATGATATAAAACATAGCATGAAGGAAATCATGATGGGATGATGATAATGAGATTCCTATCATATGTAATTATATTAGTATCTAAATTATCCCTAGTCATAGGATTAACAAGACGGGACATTGTTGATCTGGATAGACTAGCACATGTTATACGCCTTGATTAGATCAAGCAGTAGATCTCATAAGCTGTGAGCATGAGATGTTCAACGTTAACATGTGGATACTTGCTAAGAGTAGTCAAGTACATTGGATGACTTGCTATCAGACAATCATATGGATTATCTATTCAAATGTCAATGATAGTCTCATCATAGCAATGGTTCATGTACCCTTAGACTTGAGGTACTCAAGGATATCTTGGATATTGATTATGTGCTTTGACTCTATTCCTTGTTGCCTCATAGAGGTCGCTCATAGGGTGGTGATTGGGTGCAGCTTGAGGTATTCGAAGGTAATTGGGTAGCCAATAGAGGATTCACGGCTTCTGATAGAGGGAGAATATATCCATAGCCTCTTATTGGGATCATTACTCGAGAATCTCTAGCTAGAGTGGAACTGTCATGAAGATGGTCTTCAGTGACATGTCTAATTGAGTAATGAGTCTCAATGACAAGATCTAAAATCACTTGGGCTAGGTGTGACGTAGTCAGTCTAGTGGGAGCTGACACATAGTCTATTCTCTGAACCAAGTAGGTTATAGAATGGTGAAAGCATGAGTTGCACATATTATTGTTTATGGAAAGGTTCATAGTCAAACCACTGACTTTCCGGTCAATTGGGGATCATGATGTGTTGCTAGAAACCACTCATGATTTGCTTAAATTATTTGATAATTTAAGTGGCCAACATAACTAGGAACCTAATGGGTGACACGCTTTGGAGATGTAAAGAATGAGCAAAATGGCTTAGGATGAGATCCAAAATATGAGAAAATTATTTGGAGTCGATATGCGATAAGATCGCAGAAAAAATCGCTCGGGAGGGTTGACGGGCCCACGCGGGCCTATTGGCCTAGTAGGCCTGCGAGGCAGGCCAACTGGGCTTGCTCATTAGGCCTAGGCAGGCATGCACAGCTGCCCGTATGTGGCACTTAAATGGTGTAAATGGCCATTTAAACCACAATTTACTATTCATAACTCCCATTTTTCTCCTGTCTTCAATTTGGATGTATTTTTTTGATTTTCTTTTGGATCTAAAAGATCCCAAAAGACATAAAATAGATAATGAGAGCACTTTGAGGTATGTTCAAGCCATCTCCCTAGTGGTTTCATCCTCTCATCTTCACGTGGATATTGTTAGAGACAATCCAAGATTGGATTATGGTGGTTTGCTACAACCCAACAAGGTGAGAAGTTGAAGAAAAATGAAGAAATTATAAAGGTATAAATTATGAATTTTCTTTGGTTAAATTAGTTTTAATTGACACATGTATAATCCATCGATTCGGGTTTTGAAAATTTTTATTTTCCGTTGCATTATATGTATGTGATACTTGATCAAAACCCTTTATCATCATATACATATCAATACATCTCATATCACGATATAGCACTTGGGTAAAATTTCATTAACATTTATTCATAAGTACTCCACTGAATAACATAGAACACATGCCTTACACATTCATACCATCATATTCAGTATCTAACACTCACACCTATGTGAGTTTGAACCCCAGCACGCTGCCGCGTGCCACTGCAACATAGGTGCCGCTAGCCATGCCTATTGCTAAGCTGTATGGCCTAGGGTCGCGTGAGTCCTAACTGGGACTCCCCTTTCCCGATTGGCAAAGGCCCGACATCAATAAGGAAAATTCCAATTTTCACATGCTGCCCCAAATCTCTTAATTCCAAAGCATAATACAAGTTTCCAGGACACCATAGATCATAGTAACAAACCATATTGTCATTTTAAATATGCCATAATCTACTTAACTCATTGAATATCAATTTAAACATAAAATATCATGAATAATCCATGCCATTAATTCATACCATTCTGTCCTAACCATTCAGCTCATGTTTCATGGCATTTATCAGAGGTATAACATTAAAAAATACCCAAGTTCTAGCAAACATGCAACCAGAAAGCAAATAAATATGATGATATGTATAAATCTCTAACAATAGAGCTAGAAACCCTTACTATTAACATTCCTCACCGCCTCCGTGATCGTTTTCACCTTTCGGCACGTTCCTTATCAGAAGTAACACATTCTAATGGTCACAAACCCATTAAAAAAGGGTTAAACACAATATGTTCATATAGGATTATCGGATTTAAACACTAATTCAAGGAAAAACCCCTAAACTTTAAAGTAAACCCATGAAATAATATGATTAAAGGTTTAAGGAGGATGAATACTTACTGACCAGTGGAGAAAATGAAGGAAAAATTTAGAGGAACTCAACCTCTAATCTATCCAAAATGTGCATGTCATGTTCTTGATGAAAACATTTAAAACCCTAATTAAATCTTTGGTAAATAAATTTTTAAAGTCATTTTATGGATTGGGAATCAATGGAGGACAAAGGAAGGTGTCTTTCGAGTGTTTGGAGTGTGTATGTGTCGGTTAGGTTTCTGATTTGTGCGGAGTAGGGTGCAAAAACAAGTATTTATATCGTGCAGTTCTAGAGGTGAGTCCCAACCGAGAACACTAGTGTAGCGAGTGGGAAACCTTTCCTGACCAAGGCCTGGCCTTTCCTGAGCGAGATTCGGTTCTGCTCATCAAAATATAAAATAAGCCAGAATTGACCCATTTTATATTCTTACTTTTAATTACCATAATACCCCTAAAAAATCCGTATAAATTCTAGACTCTCAATTGTAGGCGTTAGATTTCTCTCCCCCTTAAAGAAATTTTATCCCAAAATTTACCTATATATTTGTCATTGAACAACTGTGGGTACTAGGTTCTCATGACATCTTCACCTTCCCACATGGTCTCTTTCGATAATCAGTTTCTCCAAAGGACTTTAACTAACTAGACTTGCTTGTTTCTAAGCTGTTTGACTTCCTTAGCTAAAATCTAGACTGGTTCTTTCTCATAAGTTAGATCTAGTCTCACCTCAATACTCTCTAATGCAATCACATGAGAAGGGTCTGACCTATATCTCCTCAACATGGAGACGTGGAAAACATCATGAATCTTGCTCAACTCTGGAGGTAGAGCGAGCCTATAAGCAATTGGACCAATCCGTTTTAGCACGTCATAAGGTCCAGTGAATCTCGGACTCAACTTTCCCTTTTTCCCAAACCTCAATACTTTCTTCCATGGGGAGACTTTCAGGAAAACCTTATCCCCTACTGCATACTCTATATCATGCCTCTTGAGGTCCGCATAGGATTTTTGTCTGTCAAAAGCTGCTTGAAGTCTATCTTGAATAACTCATACCTTCTCTTTTGTCTCTTTAATCAAATCTGGTCCCACTAGCTTTCTCTTACTTAATTGGGTCCAATATAATGGCGTGCAACACTTCCTCCTATAAAGTGCCTTATAAGGAGCCATTTGTATACTGGACTGATAATTGTTATTATAGGCAAACTCCATCAATGGTAGATATCTGTCCCAACTGCCCACAAATTCTATATTATAGCCCCTCATCATATACTTGAGGATTTGGATAACCCTTTTAACCTGCCCATCTGTTTGTGGGTGGAAAGCTGTGTTGAAACTAAGCTTAGTGGCCAAAGCTTTTTGTAGACTGCTCCAAAACTGTGAAGTGAATCTGGGGTCCTTATCTGACACAATGGATAAAGGCACTCCATAAAGCTGAACAATCTCACTAGCATACTGTAACACCTTATACCTATGGATATCCCTTATACTTGCATTATGTTATCATGTATAAGATGAGAATAAGATAGAGTTCTGTTTATAATAGGGGATAATTTTTTTTTTATATATATAACAATATCACTTTGTAGCATGTAGCAATTCAGGAAAGTATAACAGTTTGATTGTAAACATAATATATTACATATGCTAATATTTCAGATGCTATATTCAATTATTTCAATTAGAAAGTTCAAGTCCAAATATGCATTTACACATCATTGCATATTTACAAATTTATACACATGTAGATATACAACCCAAAATACATATGTCATGTTCCTATACATATGTGCAATGCTAGGAAAGAGATTGGTGAGGCTTGATCGGTGACCTGTGATCCACATCTTCTATCACCTCCAAAATGAGCCACATCTTCTATTTTGTACTCGACTCTTCTTGAAAAATGATACAATTTGATGAGTTGCAACTCAATTAGAATAATTATCAAAAGCTTTCTAAAGTACCAAACCAATCACAATTACAAGTAATAATTGTCATTCATACACATTTTACATGTCATTCTATTTATCATTATCATACGAATATAAGTGGTAATAAATCATGTAAACATTCATTTGCTTATGCTTATGTCATTTTCTCATTGTTGTGACCAGGCAAAACAAACACTGTCCCGGGTTTCCATGTGAACATTTGCATTTGCTAGCTAGCTTGATCATTTGTAACATTTGCATATTTGTTAGGCCATATGCATTATCTTTTGCTTTTGAACATTTGTTTAGGCCATAGGCCTCTTCTTTTGCTTTACAATGCCATTTAGCTAGTCATAATGCCTTTTAAGTCCATATGCATATGCATTTGCAACAATCATTGCTTAACCATTGCATTTGTATCACATTTGCATATTGAATTGTCAATCATTTTCATGTAAGAAAACACAACCATGTAACCATGCATTTAAGTGATCCATTACATTTTCATATCATAGTCATACCATAGTAATCATGTAATTCAAATAATAGCAAGTCGAGTCATATTGCTCGTAACACACAACAATCACACGCACTAGAGAAATCGTTTGATAATTAAACTCACCTTTGCTTTTGATATTGAACCTCTAACTTACTATCTCTCACTTTATTATAAGTCTCCAATATGTTGTGGGCCTAATTGAATGTATAATTGGTCAATTGGTAGCTAAATAAACTTAGTGAAACTTAATCAAATTGAAATATAAATAATATGGACCACTAACTAGGGTTTGGTATTATGGTAGTATGACCTTCATGTGTTCAGAAGCTTATAACTTTTTATATACTAGTTCAATTTATATAATTCTTATTTTTAATTAAAGCTAACATATAGGGATATAACATATCTAAATTTCAGAATTATTAGATGATTGTGTAATTTTTGATGTAATATACATTCATGTTCTATTTTCTGCCTTATTTCTGCCCTTAGGCAATTTTATGCCACCAAATTTGCTTCTTCACATCTCACAACCTGTAAGTCATTGTTTTATGAAACATTAGATGAGCATAGATATGTTAAAATTGAACATTTTCCATGCTGACAACTTTCATTCATTCTGCCTCTAAAGTTCTCATATGATGGGATACTTCTGACTGGTCAAGAACAGGTTAGCATCCGGACTAGTCTGACTTGTGAAGGCTATAACTCATAACTTATATAACATATTGAGGTGGAATTTCTGCCAAAATTTATCTAAGACATATACTATAATTTCATATTTTGACTGTTTATAGATAATGCATATAAGGACCTAAAAATGGGCAACTAACTGACTGGACCTGAACAGGATGCTAAGCATGCAGCTTAAATGTGGAATAGACATGACTCTTTTGCCCATAACTCAACATCTACCTATAATTGGGTCCTGAAATTTAGAAATAGATAACACAGATATCTACAACTTTTATGTTTTGAGTTTTTTCAATTACCTAGTCTATCTTATAGAAAAATAATCAAAAACTATAGATGATTCAGCTATGTTCTACAACTAAACCAGTCTCAATCACATGCTCATATCCTTCCACAAACACCAAATCGTGCAAAAATATTTACATAGACAAATCTAAGATACAAAACTACAAATTATATGTTTGGAGTCTCTTCCAAATCAGCCTTTAACATAAAGAACACGGGACCCTAATTTGCTGCCACGAAAATAGAAATCAAGCAACTTACCCATGGAAAGCAAGTAGTTTGTGAAGGGTTTTGATCATGTATCACATACATATAACGCAGCGGAAAATAAAAATTTTCAAAACCCGAATCAAAGGATTTTCATGTGCCAATTAAAACTAATTTAATCAAAGAAAATTCAGAATTTATACCTTTATAATTT
>CATIWF010128762.1:0-10720 GCA_949630135.1 Balakata baccata
AAGCTGACCATTTGAGCCCACAAACCTCTTGTTGGTGCCCTCTATAGGTCTCAACAATGTGTGATCTAATTCTCACATCATTGTTAATTATTTGACCATCCATTCCTCCAGTAGTAAGGATATGGTTATTCCAGGCCAATGTTCCAACTCTTGATCTGTGGCCACCTCTCAATGTTCTTAGCTGCAGAACAAACAATAATTTGAGATTCTCAAAGGAAAAAGGAAGGCCAAGAAATATAGACAACATTAATCAATTTTGGGAAACTAACGGACCAGTCTGTTAGCAGTAGAATCCCATAATAGCACTTCAGAATTATTCAAGCCAACGGCAATATGGCGTCCATCAGGAGCCCAGTTGACACTGGTAACAGGACCAACTTCATCATCAATTGTCACAAGTTCAGAGGTTGAACCATCGGAAGCATCCCACAAATATACTGTGTTTCCTAGAGCTATGGCTAGAACATTGCTGCTGCCCCAATCAAGCAAGTTCAGGTAGAAATCATCGATAAGGTCAGGCGCATCCAATGTCCTCTCAGAAGTCTAGATCAATACAGAAACTGATGTATCAGCATCACTATTTGCTAGTTCAACTTCTACTACTGTTAACATAACAAGCAAAAGGAAGTTTGGATACAATACCTGAGGAATGTGTCTGCGGGGCTTGGTGGGCTTGCCCTGGATGTGAGCTGAGGAAGTGTGTCCCTGTGGGATCAATTCGACAGGAGCAGGAGGTTTGTTCTTGAAAGCTAGAATTCGAGTCCGGTTCATGTTCAAAGATTCTGCCAGTTGCTTCCTGTAAGCCTCTCTTGATGGTGAACTAACTGCTGGGTTTTCCTTACCTTTCTTACCTTCAGTTAGCATGTAATGCGCATAATCCATATCCATTGCAGACCGATTCGGTATAAATCTATCCAACTGTTACATTTGTATATAAATATAATTAGGAACCCCAATTAAGCAACAACATCTATACGAGCACCCACAATTTTAGAACTTCGACTAATTCACAAACCCATCTAAGCTTGAGCAAAAAAGAATAAAAAAAAAAAAGGAAAAAACCTTACGTTTTCTTTAGAATTCCTTCTCTGGATAAGCTGTTCTTGAAGTGGGAATCTAGAATGTGCTTTCAAGTTAGAAGAAGAAGAGTTCACTGATCCTGCATCCATAGTGTTAATACTAGATAACAAAAATAGATAGATACTATACAATTAACAGATAGATGTACGAAGAAAATTATTAATGACAAAACTCAAGAAGTTAAACCCTGCAAAAAAGAAGAGAGGGTCAGAAAACAAAGATTAAGAAAAGAAGAAAGAGAGGGTCAGAACATTGATCGTTCAGATTAGAGGGAAGGAGAGATTGCTTGATTATGTAACAGAATTTGATGGATAGGTTTATATACTGACTGGAACTGCTCTTAGGGTTTTTGATTCGTTTGGCTTCTTTTGATCTGTTTGCCGTCGAGATCTTTAAAATATAAATAAAAAGAAATTTTGAAGAGCGGCCGAGTTTCTGAAAGAGCCGTTGTAAATCATATTGCCCAGAATACCCTTACTTCTGCTGCTGGGCCGTATCATCATGAAGGAATCCAAATAGCCCAGTTTCTCAAGTTCTTCACCTATTATTATTATTATTATTTTGAAGAATTAAATTTAGTTTGTATCAATAAAAAAATGTTTAAAAATTCAAATTTTTTTAATAAATATTGTGAAAATTAATTTTTAACCAATTCAAATTTATTTTGGTATGATTGTCCTATTCAAAAATAAATATGTGATATTTTTCAGAATTTAGTAATTAGGAAACAAAGAAACTATTTGGAAATTGAACTTAAATTACAAACCACCTTTTCGAATTGGTACCAATTTACAATATTGTGATAAAATTTAATACCATTAATTTTAGAGAAAATTATTATTTACCTCCTGAAATTTGACTTAATACACTAATATTATATGAGATTTAAAAATTATACTATTTCTCCATTTTGTTTATCACTATTATACTAATATGTCATTCCGTTAGATTTTCTGTTAAAAAACGTTAAATTATGATAAAATGACGAAAAATCACTAGTTACCTCCCAAAATTCGACCTATTATACTGATACTCCATAATGTTTGACTTAATATACTAATACTCTCTGAGAAAAAAAAATAATATTATTTTTTATTAAAGGTAAATATCTTAAAATTTAACAGAAGTACTATATAGTTTAATGAAGATAAAACAGAGAGGACAAATAGCATAATTTTTAAATCTCATGAGGTACTAGCGTATTATATCAAATCTCAAGGAATAAACACTAATTTTCCCTTAATCTTATTAAGCCCAAACTTTTGCAAAAGGTGGGCAATGGCAGCACACAGCTCAGAAATGTCACATGAACCTGTTATCATAACAGTTTCATTACTGAGAATTGTAGCTCCTACAACATGGTTTCAATTATACACAGCATATAGTGGCAGATTCATAGTATAATATTACCAAACTTCATCTTGAATCCAACAATCCCTTTTTCTTTTTGCGCTAGAATCACAATCATAAAGGGCCTAACATTTTCTCCCAAAATATTGCAAAATAATCCTCCAAGGTGTATACATGCATATACAATTTGTAATGAAGTCTCATATGATAAAGGAATAGATAGAGGTGAATACAACAATGCCTGCAAAAAAGAACTAGGATTCTACCCGCCAAAACCATCTTTCCCCATAGTGTCCGGCTGCCTATAAGAAGCTTTAAGGCTAATAAGTGCATGTTTGTCCACCAAATTTAGCAGTGCAATTCAAGTAGTTCGAGAAATTTACCAATCAAGCGAATTGCCGTCTCATATAAGTATCTTCGTGTACGAAAACAGGATCTTGACTGCTCTGTGCTGTGATCTGAGGTTGTCCCATGGATATTCCACTTGAACTAGGAACAGAAGAGTTGCCCCATGGACTATTATTAATACTCTTTGATGAGTTTATGGTCAGATAATAGAGAATTCCGAGAGTGACACTTGCAAGTGCCAAGACGGCACCACCAGCAAAGACTCCTGGTTTCACAACATAACAGTAGTAATTGCCAAAGTACATGCTCTCTTCGCCATGTTGATCATTGAGTGCAGCACCAGTTAGCAACAGAAGAAAAGCTATCACAAATGTGAACCTGCATGTATAATCAAAGCACAGAGAGATCAATTAGATCCCTAGCAAAGACACCAATAAGTACATGAAAACACTTGTGCAGCTTTGCAAACGAAAATGAGTTTGGGGGGGAAGATGTTATTTTATGTGAAGACTGATGATGCATAATTCCAAGACTAATGTTATTTATCCTCTCTCTCCCTCTATCTTTTGTTGGAGGCTAAAGAGGAAGTGAATTAAAGCTTCAACCCACATCAGTTCAGGCCCACAAAAAAATTCTCCTAAGCTAATATTCATATATTTCTGAGGAAGAAAAAACAGATTTCAAAAAGAAAAATCCCAATCAAGTTGAGTGCTAGGCCAACATTACCAACCAGTTCCAGAAACAGCGTCATAAGCTATTCTGGACAACTCGCAGGCATCTAAAACCATCTTGTATATCTTCTCAATTTAAATATATTGCACAGAGAGAGAGAGAGAGAGAGAGAGTTTATCTAACATAAGTCTTTCAAACATTATGGTGAGATCTTGATCATATACTTCTTGACAGATATGAGAAGATAAGAGCAAGATTGCAGTAACACCCAAAAGTCCTTACACAAACATATATTAGAATAAGAGAGAGGATATAGTTGGCACTTTGAAGCTAAGGGTGTGTTTTAGAAATATGAATTAGATGAGGCACATTGCTATCAAGGTATTGAAGATGTCCAATGCATTTAGCTCAGAGTTTTACGCTTTTGAAATTACATTAAAAGCATCAAATCTGATTATGAGTTGGCAGCAAGGTTTTTAGCAAAACTGTAAGAAGTCTAAGGTATTCATAAAGGGAGTTGTCACTTGCGAGTTGTAAGTGTTAGCTCCAAAAACTGAAATAAATAAACCTAGAACAAAAATTTAGAAGCAAATAATCTGTGAGAATTACCAGGAAACAACAAAACAGACTAATGCTATTGTCCAATTTGAGTTTGAAGGATTGGGGGGGCTTCTTTTACAACAAATACACCCAGTTGCAACATTAATAATTACTTGAGCTATCATAAGTGCCACAGCTGAAGTTAAACCAAGAGCCATTGCAGGACTCCGAGGATATATACATTGAGTAGCAGATGTGAACTGAACCTCGGAACCCTGCAGGATTATAAAAACAATAAGGAAATACTATAAGCTATTTTACAGCTTTAAAATTTTTGCACCATATAACAGAAGCCCTATTAATTAAGATATAGATCAGTCACCATGGATAAGATCCACAGATGGAGAAGGAGACCCGAATTTTTTCATTAAAACTAATCCATGAACTCATCTCCCAAAAATTTAAAGAATATTACCACTCTTTCATTTCTTCTTGGGCATGCCCCAATTATAAATATAAAAAAAATCATTATTATTGGCTAGTGGTGGGACAAGAATAAATGAAAGAAGAAAACCATAACCCCCCTGAAAGACAAAACATATTATCTTCTCAACTTAAAAAAAAATGTATAAGCAGTCTGATTCATAAAATAACATATACAATTGGTAAAGAACAGTGCACCATGCATTGCCATATAAGTATGCTACTCCTTGATCATTCAATTCAGAGTGAATTCACACAGAAAGAAAACCATTTCAATCATTCCAATCAACAGCATACGCTGACTTCTAAGAGATTCTCACCTTATATAGCACTCTGGAGAAAGAGACAAATACATGTCTCTGAATTAATTAATCAGCAGACAAAAAAGGATTTTACATGCGTACACACAAACAACTATACGACCTTGTGCCCCCATGCTCACTTCTTTATTATCATGTGATGTAAATATGGCAGAATTGTATGCAATTATATAATGTACAGTAGCAATCATCATGATAAGTTAATGATGACATCATTGAGATATCCAGTCCAATTTGTATTACGCTTGCCACAAAATGGTATAAACATGATATTAGAAATGAAAAAAAATATATATATTTCCACATCTATTGAATTGATAGTCTCCATTCATGCCAGTGCGAATAACTGTGGCCTGTGAGGGAAACCCACAAGGTATCAGAGTCCAAACAGAATGCAGCAAAATGTTTTCACTTCATAGGCAAAACCACAATAAGCGAAACATCTTCTTACATGAGAATGAATATCACGAGAGTAGAAAGAAGCATTGATGGAACTAAACAAAACAATTGATCGTCAAGTTAGGAAATATAATTAATAGGAGAGTCAGCTTACGTTGATAAATCTTCAGGTCATGCATCCGAGAAAAGCAGTGAAATTCCTCTCTTTTAGATCAATAGCACAGCAATTAAAGATAACTCAAGCACATAAATTATGAAAGTATAAAGGTTAGGGAGATTCAATAGGTGATTTAACCCATGAACCCACCATCAAAGGGACCTTGATTAACTTTGATTGTTTAATTTGTACTCAAGGCAGTATGAAGAGAGCCTAAAATGCAGCCTTAACAACTCGACCATTGGAACTGATTTATATCCGTTAATGCGATTGAACAGGTAATCAAGTGAATACAGTAAAAATGAAGAGAGAAACTATATCTTTTTTTTTTAAATTAATAATTTTGTAGTATCTAATAAGAATTAATTTATGCTCCATCCTTTTCCTTCTCTTCTCTTTACCAGCATTTGAGCCCAATACCTTACTGCCTAAATCCATTCACTGGTTATGGTAAACACTAAGGCCGTGTTTGGTTTATGGAGCAGTGGTGGTGGTGATAGATGGCTGGTGGTAGTGGTAGATAAATAAGTGGTGGTTGATGGACAGAAGTGGAGGTGGAGGTGGTATTTTGAGTTGTAAAATACTCATTCTTTACTATATTCCACAAAATTAAAGAATATTAATTTCATAGAATAGCTAATTTTTTATTAGATTTGAACTTATATCGAAAGTTATTTTATTACTTATCTATTCCATGAACTAAACATGCCTAAGGTTATCTCCTTAATCAACATGTTAGTTTTCTGTGTGATGTTTTCAGTGAAAGCAACCGAATTGAGGGTTAATTAAAGATGACCCAGATCAGTAGAGAATCAGAGGAAACCACAAAATTAAGGGTTAGAGAGAAGATCTAATAATAGCAAAAGGATCTATAGAGAGATAAAGTACCTTAATCCTGGTGGCCTCTGCACCAAAACCTGCAGCAGCTGATAATAGACCCAACAAACCCACAACACAGCATTTTAACAGGGCCTTTCTTTCCATCTCTCTCTGTCTCGCACTCTCCAAAAACAGAGTCTTCCCCGCTCTCTCTCTTCCTCTTCAACTGGGTCTCTCTTTCCCAGTAAAGATATGCCTCTTTGTCTGAAGAGGAAACGTAAAGTTGGTGATGTACAGTGCATGGTGCTAGTGAAAATCATTATGTCTATAAAAATGATGAGGGCAAAACTGGAATTCACAAAAGGCCAATGAGCTTTACTTAATGAATATTTATTTATTTTTATTTATTTCCTTAATTTGTAAGATCATTCCAATAATAATTCTTTCTATTTCACTCTTATTATATTATAAAAAATTTATTTTTTATTTTAATTAATTTTAAAAATTATATAAACTTTAAAAATATTTTTTATTTCACTTTCTATTTTAATTTTTTATTAATAAAATTATTTAAAAAAATAAAGAGAATAAGATAAAAAAAAGAAAAAATAACAAAAAAGAGAAAAATAAACTAAAATATTATTTGTACGCTCTTTGTGGCTCTTAAATATGACGAACGATAATATAAATTTTAAAAAGTGATATAAGTAAAGAATAAGATAAAGAAGTTATTGTATAATATAAAACTCTCTAAATATAAGTAAAGAGATAAATATAAAGGTTGTTAGAGATGCTATGTTTAGAGAGTTTTATATATTTCAACAATCTTTCTATTTTTCTCTTTATTTATATCATTCACTAAATTTTACGTTATTTCTCATTATATATAAAAGTCATAAAAAGTTCATAAATAATATTTTATTATTTTCTTTCATTTTTTTAGTTTTTTTTCTCTTTTTTTCTTTTACTCTCTCTTCATTTTTTAGATAGTTTTAAAATAAATAATGATATAAAAAATATTGTTATAATGCACACAATTTTTAAAATAAACTAAAATATGAAGTAAATTTTTTATAATATAATAGAGAGTACTGTTCATAAATTTATTTACGGCATAATACATAGTCAGTTCCTTATAATTATTATATATATATATATATATATATTGCTATATTGATCAGTTTTGTATTTAAATTATTTAATATATTTCGTTTTTTGTCAGCTTTACTCTTTATAAATTTAAATTGTTATCATTATATATCTTTTAATCGGCGTGTATATTTTAAGTATTAATGTATTTTTCTAATATATCACCTTATCATATGATAGTGGGTTGTGTTATATTTTCAAATTTTAAAAAGCAAATTGGACTAAAAATAAAATATGAAAAGCAAAATGGATAGAAAAATAGTCAAAAAAACAAATGACAAAAATAGATAATTACAAGGAGTTATATATGTATTTTCAATAATAAATTAACACATATATAAAAATAATATTATAAGAAAAAGATATATAAGAAATAATAATTTGTTAATGTTTATAGTATTGAGCTTGGGAAGATAGTGAAAATTTGTTGCTTAACATTATATTGTTTTGAGCATAATAGAATTTATATAGAGAAAAAAGAAAGGAGGAAACAGAAAATTATATTGGGATGAAGAACAGCCCTACCTTTAGCTAACCTAATAAATGGTGTCAAGTAATGCAAGTAATTTCAAAAAATTCAATTATTATTTCAGCCAAAACTTCATAGTTAAAATTATAATTGTGTTACCTATTTTTTTTATTTACTTTAAAAGAAAAAATACTTGAAATTGCGTTCGATGTCAAAAAAGTAAGTTAGAATTTTATTTATTTAATTAATTATTTTTTTAAAATTATTTTTTCAAATATATTTTAAAAAAATTTATTTATCTGCTTATATTTAAATATAATTTTTAAAATAAAAGTTATTTACAAAGTCTTTATTTTTTATTTTTACATAAATACTAAAAAATGCATAATTATTTATATAAATACCGGGACTTAAAGTTTTTTTTAAAAATGCTAAAAGCATCTTAAAATATTACAAAAATATATATATTCAAAAGTTAATTTAAAGTATACAAAAGTACATAAAGTTTACTACAAGAGATTTATGCTATATTTATTCAATATTTACTAGAAATCTACCAAATATTTATTAGATTTATACCCAAAGTTTACCGTAAAACTAGTGAAAGTTAAAGTTAATCAAAGTTTATCAAATATTTATCAAAGATTTATCCAAATTTTATAATATATTTATTCAAAATTTATCTAAAATTTACTAGAAATTAGTGAAAGTTGAAGTTTTTCAAAGTTTACCTACTAAAGATCTACACAAAATTTACCTAAAATTTACTCAAAAATATATCTAAAATTTATCAGAAAATTAGTGAAAATTAAAGTTTACCTACTATAAATTCATTATTTAATAATTCTAGAAATATTACATTAGTAACTGTAAATTTATTATTTGTTTTCATGAATTGGTTTCATCTTTTATTGTATTTTTGATTATTTGCTTATCAAGTTCATATTTATTATTTAATAATCGTAGATACATTACTTTATAACTATATATGTTTATTAGGTCCAGATTCATAATTTAATAACTGTAGATATATTATTTTATAACTATATTCACTATTTGTTTTCATGAATTTCTGTTATCTTTTTATCTATATTTGATTATTTGTTTAATAAATTTATATTTATCTTTTAATGACTGTATATATATTATTTTTATAACAGTAGATTCATTATATGTTTTTATGATTTTTTTTTTATTTTTTTATCAATGTTTGATTATTACCTAAATTCTCACAAACCAAATTTTTACAAATCGTATTATTAATTGAAAATATATTTATCAATTTACAATTTCTATAAAAAATTAAAGAAAAATAAATCGAAATCGAATAACAAAAAGAAAGGACAAAAAAGAAAAGGAACAAACGATTTCATTAAATTAAAAAAAATATGTCGTCTAATTAGAAGTGAAGTATATAGCTTCGGATGTAACTAATACTTTGCATGTTTTAACGTTGCCGGCAGTAGGCCCATGGCAGCAACTTCGTACTGGGTTTTTCTTCTAGAGAAATATTGATCTTCGTTTTTGCATCGTGGGTTTCCCTATATGGAATATTGGGAAAAAGACACAACTATTCAATAAACTAGTAAAATATCACAAAACTACTTTCATTTTGTTATATTTGTAAAAACACCCCTCGTTTTATTTCTTCTTAATTAATTTGATTCTACCAAGTGGCCGCACAGCCTTCAAATTATTTATTTTACACCCTCAAAAGTTTACAAATGAACCACAATTCTTTTTTTTTCTTAAGGTATTAATTTGTTAGTTGAATAATATATGTGAATTAATTGATAATTATATATGTAATATAAATTTGACATATTTATGTATTCCTTAGAATTATTAAATGTATAGTAAAAAGTATATGTTTATATATGATAAGTATGTGATGCTTATAATTAATTACTATCTCTAATAATAATAATAATAATAATAATTATTATTATTATTATTTAAAGCAACAAATGACATATGTGACTTACTAATCACATGCAATCTCCCACCTGATCAATCTGTTGGATGGCAGCGAAAATTTTTATTTATTTTTGGATTGAGGGGAGCTCTAGGTCTTGGACAAAATTATAGATTTTAAAAATTTTTAATTTTACCGAAACATGCAATCAAATATTGCATGATATGAAAACACATTTTTCATGTTAATTTTGAGCATTTATCCATAACTTTTAACAAAACATATTTTGTTAACTTTTATGGATAAAATCCATTTTGCTAAAATCATCCCATAATTTAAAGAACAAAATGAAAAAATAAAAGGATTCAGACAAACTTTTTATTACTGAGATCACCAAGGTGCAAATCAAACAAAAAGACCAAAAGCTTTGTTTGCGTTGATGAAACTCTTTTTACTAGTCCCAAATGTATGATCATAAATTTCTCCTTTGAATCAAAGAAAAATTTTGAGAGAAAACAAAATTTTCTCACACCTAAAATCTGAGGAACCGTGTCAGGTTCTTAATCACACCCATTATAAAGGATTAATGAAGGAGTTGGCTGACTTTTTTTTTTTTTTTTTTTGACTTTTTTTAAATTTTGATTTATGATACAATGATGGTGCAATAATTGCATAACTCATTTCTAGCTACCATTATTAATTATAGAATCAATATTCTCTTCTATTATAGTCGTAATTACTTTAATGTACCACTATAATTAATTTAATTAACAACTTAATTAAATTCTTATAATTTTAATTAACACTTTAATTAAAATTATAAATAAGAGAAATAGTTAAAATTAATCAACATTAATTTTAACTCAAAATTATATGTAATCATTTTTAATTTAATTTTTAATTAAATTACTCTCCACATCTTTATATGGACTAGACTAATAAATAATTTAGTGTGACTTATAAGATCAATAATTTTATCGGAACGGAAATATAATATTAACTCCTTAATATTATATCAG
>CATIWF010128779.1:0-10080 GCA_949630135.1 Balakata baccata
AAACCCTAAACCCTAAACCCTAAACCCTAAACCCTAAACCCTAAACCCTAAACCCTAAACCCTAAACCCTAAACCCTAAACCCTAACCCTAAACCCTAAACCCTAAACCCTAAACCCTAAACCCTAAACCCTAAACCCTAAGGTGTGTTTGGATAATCGATAAAATTGAATGATTTCTTGCCTAAATGATGGCTCTTATACAAGGCATTTCCTTATGTTATTCCAATTAAATTGGCCTTTCTTCGTTCATTATAAAACTATCATTTAAATATATAGCTTGCATGCTTAGATTTTCCCATTTTGTTTTGTTGAAACCTTTTCGATTCTTAATTTTAATTGTAGTTGCTGGATTTGTTTCAAAATTTCAAAATTGGTCACTTAATTTCTAGATATCATTCAATTTTGATTTAGGTCTCTTTTGCCATTGTCCAATTTTCAAATAAAAATTTTGGTCTTTCTTACATCTATGTTAATATCTGAATAATTCAGCAAAGTTCTGTCTTACTTTTTAGCTTAGGCATATATATCATTTTTCTATTGCTCTAATTTGTATGAATGCTTGTTGGTTATCTTATTTTGTATGGTTGCTTAATTGTCTTTCAGGGTTACAAATAATCTTAAAGAACAAGTTGGGGATATTGATGTTGCTGTAGTTCCATGTGGCTTTGGGCGTGCAATTGGTAATAAGGTACGTCCAACTCCATCTATGCTGATAATTTGCTTTGCTGTTATGATTTTTGGAAAATGCCTGTCTAATTGTATAGGTTCTTATGTTCTCAAACAATTGACATACTCCCAGGCTAGGTTCCCACCAATGCGAAAGGCATTTATGGTAGATATGCAGCTTAATAAATACTTTTTTCTAGTTATTCTTTTCATTGATGTGATAAGAATGTCTTTTTATAATTAGACAACATTGTCTTGCAACGAGCTGTTGGTTTGAGAATCAGAGTTTATAATCAGACTATGTTAATTGTCACTTTGCGGCACATTTGGAGGTAGTTAATCGTCGTAATGCTGATTTTGACCATGTATATCGAATGATGACTTTCTCCTGACCTTCTAATCTCCTCAATGATTCGGTTGGTATGGTGCTATATCTCTTATTGTCTTACTCGCTTGCCTGCTCATTCTATTTATTTTGGCTTATTTATAAATCTGGCTTGCCTTTACTCTTTTGTATTGCAATTGGTTCTTCTTCAGCAGTCCAAATACTTCGTACTACAAATGTATATAGTTACATTATGAAACCTGATCATAAATTGCCATATATGTACTTAATGATCAATAGTTGATGCATGTATATGTTATGGGCACAAGCTCTGCAGAAGGAATACCTGAGTTATCGGAGGCAGACATGGTCATATTTCTTGGTGACTTCAATTATCGGCTTAATGGTATATCTTATGATGAAGCTAGGGATTTTATTTCTCAAAGAAGCTTTGATTGGCTTAGAGAAAGGGATCGACTTCAAGTAGAAATGGAAGCTGGGAATGTCTTAAGGAATGCAACAAGCAGTTATTAGATTTCCTCCCACATACATGTTTGATAAGCACCAATCTGGTTTAGCAGGTACTGTATTTGTTATATCTAATTATGGTTGTATGCTTATTAATTGAAAAATAAGTATATATTACAAAAATAAAATGTCTTAAGAATTTGATCAATTTTTTATTTAGGCAATAACTTATTAATTAGTTGATTTAGTGTGGATAATTAATGTGGACTCGATAATAATATGAGTGTAATGGACAGTCGATAATTATTATATTAAATGGACTAAGTCTTTCTTATTATTGACTATCACCCCCTATATAAATTTAAATAGGGATAAAGGAAAATGATAAGGGTTAACAATTTCATCATTTTAAGTTAGGAAACGAAAAGAAGTTTTTGGTGCAAACTCATTCATATCACTCTTGTCACGATGAAATAGGCGAAATCAAAATTTTTTCTACGTCATCTATCTCGATTAAAATTGTTTTGTGCTCTAAATTTCATATTTTAGATCATGGGAACAAATTTGGTTGAATTGATTTTATATTAAGTGGTATCAGAGCTAAATTATATATTTTTAGAGTCATTTTTATATTTTTCTCATTGAGTTAAAGAGAAAAATTTGAGTTTAATTGAGTTTTGGAATAAAAATAGGATTTGTGGAGTTTCTGGGACAAAAAATGGTAGAAAACGGAGTCAGGCTTGGGGAAGAAGCTGACACGTGTGCTACGGAGGTGAAAGAGTGTGTCTGGCTCGTGCAAAGACGCGCATGGGGTGCATCGTAGACGGCACACACACCACCTACCCCATTTTCTCTTTTTTGTGATTCTACCCCTATTTTTTTGCATTTTTCAAAAATTTGCCCCTAAAGTTTCTAAATTTTTCAATTAAGTCCTTATATGATTATTTTTCACTCCCGTATGTCTTTTTTTTTCTAATTTTGACCTGAATTAATTTGAAAATTTCTAAATTAATTTTAAAAGACATATTTGAGAAAATTTGTGACATTTTAAGAGATAAATTATTTTTTATCTCATAATATTTAATTTATGCATGGACATAAAATTATTACATCTGGAAATTAATTTTTCTCAATTAAAATTGACAATGTAACTGATTAAATTATTGTAAACATAATGTTTCTGAACATTTAGCCCCATGTCCATAAGGAATAAAAATTATGTTATTAAATTATTTTCAAAACAATAAATAAGGTGCATCCCGATATAAGAATTTCTTTTAAAATCAGTTAAATTATCTCCAAAACGGCCTCTTTAGCTGAGATTCTAAGAAATATTCAGTCTTATACATTTAGGGATGTTTCGGATTTAATTTATAAATATTCAGCTCAAAAGTGTTTAATGTAAATTAAATTTGGAGATGAGAAATATAAAACATATAATTGGGAATAAGCTGGTACAAATGGTTTATACACCCAAATGTAGTAAATTTCGAAGTATTTGGTAAATTTTTAGATCGTGCTTATATTAAGAATTTTCTATTGCATGTTATATATTATACCCAAATGTGTTTATATAATGATGCACTGAAATTCTTAGATTAATACTCTTATATGGCTTTGAATATTATTATTTTCTTATAGTAAAGTGTTACATTGTTGATTTTTTCAGTCACCTTAACAGTTAACAATAATACAATAATTATTGAAATGTTGATTGGCTTTAATTATAAGATGTGAAAGCGAGATATGGAATTAGTTATGGAGTTAGTAGGTATTGACATTGCCATGACAACTCCCAACTGATTTGACTATTGAGAGTTCAACTGTTGACAAAGAACTGCATTCAGCGTGGTATAAAATGAATCGCATGTGTTATTTGACTATAAAAAGGTCAATTTCAGAGCACTTGTTGAGCAGTTTGCTAGAGACTCATTTAGCAAAAGAGTTTCTGACTGCAGTGTCTCAACGTTATTAGGTATCCATCAATGCTGAGATTGGTACATTTTAGAAGCAGCTATTCTCCATGAGGTATAACAGAGTAGGAGGTGTCAGGAAATACATTCTCACCATGGTCCACATACAAAATAAGTTATAGAACCTTGGCATAATTCTCCCTGATGCTTGTATCGTGCATCAAGCTCTCAATACTCTACCATCAAAGTTTGAGACACTTATTACTGCATACAACTCAAGGGAGGATCCATAGACAGTTAATGTTTTCATTGCAATATGTGTAGCTGAGGAAGAAAAGCTAAAGGCGGGTTAAGTTAGTACCGCGCTTCTTGTATCAGGTCTTCAGAAAGTAAAAGAAAAGGTAAGAAAGCTAAACCTAATGCTCCTAGTTCTGATAAAGAGTCTTCCTGAACTGGTGTTATGAATGCTAATAAAGCTTTTATGAAAAAGGAACTTAAATATTTCTTTTGTAAAAAGAAAGGTTATAAAAAGTCTGATTATCCGAAATACAAAGCTTGGTTAGAAAAGCGTAAGCTTATAGGTAACTCTTTTAGTCTTATTGTTTATGAATCCAATTTGGTTGATGCCATATCCAGCTCTCAGTGCCTTGATAGTGGAGCGATTAAACATGTTACTTTCATATTGCAAGGGTTCATAAACAAGAGGAAACCATATAAAGAAGAGTCATTGCTTACAGTTGGCAACAATGACACAGTGAAAGTTCTTTTTGTTGGTAGTTTCTGTTTGAATACGGATATTGGTTTTGAACTTTTTTTTTTAAATATTTTGTGCATACCATCATTTAGGCAGAACTTGATATCAGTATTTGAATTAGACAAAATTGGCCATACTTTTGTATTTAAATATGCCGCTACAAATATAACTTTTGATTCAAAAGCAGTTGGTTGTTGCTTTTTGTCATATGGTTTCTATCAAGTGTATTTGAGTTCAAATGAGATTTATTTTATATCTTGTATTGTTGAACATGTTGCCAAAAGACCCCTAATAAATAATAAATCTTCCATATTGTGGTATAAAAGGCTTGGCCACATTTCTAGCGAAATAGTAGAAAGGCTAATCAAGGATAAATCATGTCTGGCCTTGACTTCAGTGACCTAGAAATATGTGTTAACTGTTGTAGGGGCAAACTGACCAAGATTAAGAAAAAGGGATCTATTCAGAGTTCAGATCTCTTAGAGATAATCCATATAGATATATGTAGACCTTATTCACCCACAATATGCAATAACAAGTATTTCATAACATTCATTAATGATTTTTTCTGATATAGATATATGTACTTGATTAAAGAAAAGCCTGAATTTCTTAATAAATTTAAGATTTTTATTACTGAAGTTGAGAAACAACTGGAAAAAGTTATCAAGATTGTTAGATCTGATCGAAGTAGAGAGTATTATGGCAAATACAGTGTTGCAGGATAGGCAATAGGTTCTTTTGCCAAATACTTGGAGGACTGTGGAATAATAGCTCAATTTATTATACTGGATAGTCCTAAACAGAATGGTGTGGCCGAAAGGCAAAATCGCACCTTAAATGAAATGAAAGGAGCATGATGTCAAGGTCGAATCTCCTAGACTTTTTATGGGATGAGGCTATGAAAACGACATTATATATCCTCAATAGAATTTTCAACAAGTCTGTGGCTAAAATGTCATTTAAGTTATGGACTAGAAGGAAACCTAGCTTGAATCATTTTCGAGTTTGAGGTTATCCTTCAGAGGTACGCCTTTACGATCCTGTTGAGTGTAAACTGCATTCTAAGTCTACTCATATATATTTTATAGGGTATCCAGATCATTCTAAAGGCTACGAATTCTATTATAGAGAATGAGGTTATAGAATTGTGAAATCACAAACAGCTGAATTTTTAGAATTTGATGTAACTGATGAGGGTGATCACTTTGAGATCACAAGGCTGGAAAAGTATATTGAGGTTATACATATTCATGTGCCTAAGCAACCTACAATATTGGATCTTACACCTATGATTGATCCAATTCATGAGAAGCCTGTACAGTTAAATGAGGCTTCATCATCACAGGATGCGGTTGCACAGGTTCCTCTTCAAAGGTCAATTAGGGAAAGGAAACTTGCTTTTTCCTCTAATTATGTGGTCTATATAGGTGGGAGTAATTATGACATTGTTTATATTATAGATCATATATCTTTCGAAGAAGCTGTTTCTAGTTCTCAATCTAATATGTGGTGGGATGCAATAAAAGATGAAATGCAATCTATGGATTGTAATGAAGTGTGGGAGCTTGTTGAATTACCTGAATGTTGTAGACCTATCTGTGGTAAATGGGTCTATAAGACCAAGAAAGACTCCAAAGGGAATATAGAGAGGTTTAAATCTAGATTAGTTGCCAAGGGATTTACTCAGAGAGGAGGAATTGATTATAATGAAACTTTTTCTCCTGTATCCTCGAAGGATACATTTAGAGTAATCATGGTGTTGGTAGCTCATTTTGATCTAGAGCTACATCAAATGGATGTTAAAATCGCATTTCTGAATGAAGAGGTCTATATGGAACAACTTGAAGGTTTTCAGGAAGATGGTAAGGACCATCTTATGAGTAGACTTAAAAAGTCTATTTATAATCTGAAACAAGCCTCAAAATAATGGTACTTAAAATTTGATAGTTTGATCACCTCTTTGGAATTTGTCAAGAGTAAGGTTGACAGATGCATATATCTTAAGATCAGTAGGAGCATGTATATCTTTCTGATACTGTATGTTGATGATATACTACTCGCTAGTAATGATTTAGGAATACTGCATGAGGTTAAGCAGTTATCTAAATATTTTGATATGAAAGATCTTAGAGAAATATTTTGTCCTTGGAATTGAAATCCATAGGAATATATCTCAAAACCTTTTAGGTCTCTCTCAGAAAGCATACATTGAGCGGATATTGAAAAAATTTAATATGCA
Source organism: Balakata baccata (assembly GCA_949630135.1). Classification (NCBI taxonomy): domain Eukaryota; kingdom Viridiplantae; phylum Streptophyta; class Magnoliopsida; order Malpighiales; family Euphorbiaceae; genus Balakata; species Balakata baccata. The sequence goes on from CATIWF010128779.1 coordinate 6,369, forward strand.
AGATTGTAAGTATTGGGATGTGCCAATTGCTAAAGGTGATAAATTGAGCTTAACACAATCTCCCAAGAATGAGATTATGAGAGAATTAATGAAAGTAGTGCCATATACTAATACAGTAGGAAGCTTGATGTATGCTCAAATGTGCACTAGACCGGACATTGCATTTGCAATTGTTATTCTAGATAGATATCAATCTAATCCTAGAATGGATCATTGGAGTGTGACTAAAAGAGTTTTAAAATACCCTAAAGGGACCAAGGATTACAATTGTTATACAGAAAGGTTGAAAATCTTGAGTTGGTTGGTTATACTGACTCAAATTTTGCTAGTTGTTCTGATTAAGCTATGTTTTTACACTATCTAGTGGGGTTGTATCTTGGAAAAGTGTTAAACAATTCTTAATCTCATATTCCACGATGCAAGCTAAGTTTATAGTATGTTATGATGCAGCTGTATAGACTGTTTGGCTACGAAATCTCATTGCAGAAATGTCAATTGTTGATTCGATTGAAAGACTCATAAAGTTATATTGTGATAATTTACTGGCTGTGTCGTTTGCAAAAAACAATAAGAATATCATTGGGTCTAAATATATGGAAGTCAAATATTTGACATTAAAAGAGTTAGTAAAGAATGGTGACGTTGAAATAAATCATATTGATATAGATGATATAATAGTTTATCCCTTTACCAAGGGTATTCGACCTAATGTTTTTCAAAGACATGTCATTAGTATGGATCTAAAGTTGAATTTTGATACATTGGATTAACATGAGGCTTTTTGGTTGCTTTATGTATTTTGGTTTTTACTTTATGCATTTGTATAATATACTTTGTTATATTGGTGATCATTAATGCAGTTATGTATATATTTTCGTTGGAAAATATTTAATGATATATTTTCATTGGAAAATATTTGATGTTATATTTTCGTGGAAAAATATTAAAGGTTATGTTTTCATTGGAAAATATAATGTAATGTATATCAGATCTGATTAATTAAAGTTTTAAGATTAATGTTGTCTTAAGCAAAGGTTTGGAGTATTAAAGTTTATGCCTTGGTTATATGTCTTAGGGCACAAAAAATTGTATAATATAAAGTTTCTAAGACATACATAATTCATTTGAAGTCATAAAGGATTTCTTATGCGTAGTTGCATTCAGATAAAAAATCACTGACTGACAAGAAAATCAACACATAAAGTTTGATCATAAAGTGAGTGTTGACTAATCTTACCACATTACCGCACTATGCGCATGATTGATAGGGTTATTGGTAAATGTGACCATGGAATGTGCCATATTCTTGAATAGTGTGGTTTTCGCCATGATTTTTTGCTAATGATTTTATTGAATCGAGCGGGAATGAAAAATTTTTTATAATAAATTTTCAATTAATTAGCTCAAGTGGGAGAATGTTAGATATATTTTATATCTAATTATGGTTATAAGCTTATTAATTGAGAAATAAAGATATATTACAAAAATAAAAGGGTCTTAAGAATTTGATCAATTCTTTATTTAGACAAGACTTCATTAATTAGTTAATTTAGTGTGGATAATTAATGTGGGCTCGATAATAATATGAGTATAATGGACGACCCATGATTATTATATTAAGTGGGATAATTCTCTCTTGTTTCTGACTTTCACTCTTTATATAAAGTTGAATAGGAATGAAAGAAAATAATAAGGGTTACAAATTTTATCATTATGAGTCAAGAAACGAGAGAAGTTATTGGTGCAAACTCACTCAAATTGTTCCTATCATGATGGAATTGGCAAAATCATATTTTTTTCTACGGCCTCGATTTCGATTAAACTTGTTTTGTGCTCTAAATTTCATATTTTTAATCCTGGGAATAAAATTGGCTAATTTGATTTTATATCAGTATGTAGCTCAAACTATTTTAATTGCTTGAAGATCGGGTGCTAGATGAACTTTTTTAAAAGCTTTGATAAATTTATTATTTGTAACTAGTAGTCCATCACCTAGCGTTAGATCAGCAAGTCTATTGTCTATATGAACATTTCTGGCCAAAAGAAAAAGGGAAAATTGATAACTGCTTATCCTGGAATTTGTTTCTATTTTGTGGAGACCAAAGGGATATGGAAATGTTTCTATATGTTAGGCACTCCGCTATCTTTTTTAGGTTTATGTTATGGGGCATGGTAAGAAGTAGCATAAATCAAACTAATAAGAACCATTTTTCTGCAGGGTATGATTCAGGTGAAAAAAGGCGTGTTCCTGCATGGTGTGACAGAATATTTTACCGTGAAAGCCAGTCAGCCCGGGTTTCTGAATGCAATTTAGACTGTCCAGTTGTGTCTTCAGTATCACAGTAAGGCTTTTTTTCCCCTTTCTTTAAAGCGTGGTTGTTTACTGGCATATAAAAATATCAGATGATACCTGCAAAAGATTTGAGTTGTCTTAATTACTCTACTGAACCTCATCTTTTCTAAGGGCCATCTTCGCTTATTTATCCACATAACCTGAGAACACTGTCATTTTAACTTGACTGATTGTGTGCAGGCATCTGCATGTATTAGAACCTCAAGATTTAGTTCCTTATCTGTTTAATAGATATGATGCTTGTATGGATGTGACTGATAGTGATCACAAGCCACTGCATTGCATATTTAATGTTGATATTGCACAAGTTGACGACTCTGTAAGGAGACAAGAGTTTGGGGACATTATGAAATCAAATGAGGATTCTAGATACTATTATCAGCACAAACAATATAATTCTTCAAAACCAGGATGCAACCATTCTGCGTATCACAAATAAACATGAAAGAAGCGATGCTCTATTTGAAATTACCCATATAGGTCAGTCTACAATTAATGAAGATGGACAAGCATCATCATCCAAGAGGTTCCTTTGGCTTTCCACGATGGCTTGATGTAAACTTCCCTACTTTACAAACATAAATGACCGAAGGTGTAAATTCGCTTCCAAACTATACCTTATGAAGCGAGTAACCTCCTCAACTTTGACTCAATGCAAATAATTTATCGAACTTTAAACTAAATGCAAATTAGCCCTGAACTATACCCTATGGAGTGAGTCAACTATCATCAAATCGAGTTGGTTCACGATTCTGGTTTGAGAAGTCCAACTTTGACTCAATGCAAATAAATTATCGTAATTTAAACTAAGTGCAAATTAGCATTGAACTATACCCTATGGAGTGAGTCAACTTTCATCAGATTTTGTTGGTTCACGATTTTGATTTTAGGAGTCTAATATGTAAGGGGTCTAATTGCACCAAATTTAAAATTCGATAACTTATTTGTTTTGAGTCAAAATTGAGGATGTGACTCACTTTTTACGGACTAATTTGCATATTTAACCTAAATAAATTAGAAATGCTTACATATACTGATTTTTTATGGCAAAGTAGAACTACTAAAACAAAAATGGTTCCTTTTACCCATCGGCTGAAATGCCCTTAATGTGTGTCATTTTTTAAGATGTTATAAGGATTTGAAAGACTTCGAAATGTTTGATTAATTTAAACTCACTGAATTTCACATTAATGAGCTTGCATATGGGGTTTCACATGAAAAAGGACCGTTGTTAACAATATTGCCAAAATAATTTCTCCACTTTGAGCATTCGAAAAATAAATGAGAGTTGAACCAAGTCACTGCAGGAGCTGGTATACTTAAACCAAATCAGATTGCAGAAGTGTCTGTTCATCTCGA
>CATIWF010128788.1:0-18392 GCA_949630135.1 Balakata baccata
CGTAACTGTTGATATAAGTATTTTGCTGACATTTTATATGTGCATGTTTATGTGATTTGTGTCCATGAAAATTGTAAACCGTACGAGTTAACTTGCGCATTCATTCATTGGAGAAAGGTTGAATGCCATGTATCGGTCATAAGTTGTTCCGGAGAGGAAAGGAAAGAATTAAACAGAGCAACACACAACAACCAACTACTTTAATGAGACAATAAGGTAGCCGACTAGCCGTTGGTTAGGTAGGGAATAAAACGGTTAACAATTCATTTCATTTCCAATTTCAGACCAACTTTAAAAATTTTGTACACAAAAATTGTGACCAAGGTTTTGAAAATCTAATTGGATGTTGATAGGTTCAATTCAATAACAACCCATCAAAATTTTGGTTCGGTTCATATCAAAAATCAGTATTGGTCGAATTTATTAAATACCTGGTTGACTTAATGGTTCAACCGGTAAACTCCCACCTTATTGCTTTGATAGTCTTTTTCTTCTTTTTTTTTTTTTATTTAAATTCAAGTCATTAGTTTTTTAGATCTGGTATATATAAATTTAATCAGGGGTTAATTTCATATTTGATTAAGTGAAAATTGATTTTGAAATTGAAAAAAGAAAAATAGAAAAAGAAAAAAGCTGCATGTAAATTGTATATATTGATATATACTGAAAAATAAGAAAATAAAAAATGATACAATTTTGAAGATTGGGGGGTTAATATCACTCAAAACCCCTCAATTTATCATCTGTGTAAGTAAATTTCTCTTAACTTCAATTTATAACATAAAAATTACAAGTTAATTTTATCTATATTCACTGAATTTACTTTTATTATAGTAAAATTTCAAAACTTTTTTTCGTCCCAAAAAAATCACTGAACTACTTTTTCGTTTTACTAAAGTCATTTCAGATCAATTTATGGTGACATGTCAGTAGCCATATTAGATTTTCAGTGACATATAGACTGTCATGTCAGACTTTCGGTGGTACGTCAGCTTTCTAATTATCTAAATTATAAAGTTGGCAGAAAGTAATTTTAGTAAAATGAAAATATAGTTGAGTGATTTTCTTGAGACAAAATTTTTTTTTTGTGATTTTACTGCAATAAAAGCAAAGTTCAATAAACATATATGAAATTAACCCTAAAAATTACTTTGCTTCTACTTCTACGATTGTAACAAAAAAAAAAAAAATCCTTTCCACCAATCTTGAGACGAACATTTTTTTTGTAATTTTACTGTAGTAAAAGCAAAGTTTAATAAATACAGATGAAATTAACCCTAAAAATTACTTTGCTTCTACTTCTACGACTGTAAAAAAAAAAAAAAAATCCTTCCCACCAATGGTAGTATGATTTCGTTATTATTCCATATATATGCATATAAATATGCCTTTAACTTCAGTTTAAAATGTAAAAACCTACAGGGATGTAAATGAAATAGTGTTAGATCTTTTACAGTTTAATCAGAAATTTTGAATTTGAACTTATATGTACAACTATTTTAAAATTTATGAAGAAATATTTTACGGCCCTTGAGATCGTACTAATATATGGTTCTAGTTGACTGTTTGATGATATATGTGGAATGACAAAATAAAAAAAAATTGTGAAAATCAAGGTTTGGTTTCTCTACCATAATTCCAGTGCGATTCGTTAGTACACTCATTTAAGTGGAGAATGCCATGAAAATGCATGGGATAGGATAAGTTAGAGGGAAAACTATGAACAATTGGGCAGTGATATTGCCAACTTGCTTCATTTATTTCTTTTATTTTTATTTTTGTTGATTATTTTTTCTGGTTATGTATTTGCAGCCTGTTGCTTTCTTTCATTATTTATTTGTACCTAAGTGGTTAACAAGTTACTGGTTAGAACTACCTTTTGGTGATTAATGACACTTAATAATGAATGAAAAATGATTCTGGAATAAAATAAGTTAAAATTCATAATTTTCTGTTGAATTTAGCCAGCAATGTATAGTTTTTAAATTTTAAATTATGGTTAATTTTAAATTTTGAAAAGCCACTTATCTGCCTAGAATTTATTATGATGAGGAGTTGAGGACCCATTCTTAAACTTTTGTATGGCTGAACCTAAGGGCTACCACTAATTATTAATCAATAAAAGAAAATCAATTAATTTTGTTGCATTAGCTGCATTACTCTAATCTTGGGTTGATTTTCACTCAAATTCCTCATCTTATCACTACTTGAGATGAATATTTCTTACTTCAATTTGTAATATAAAATATTAAAGTGAATCCTATACGGGAGTTTAAAAGAGAGAAGAATGACTTATAATTATAGTGCAGTTAACTTTATATTAACTTAATTATTTAATCATTTTGAAACCAATATAAATTTACAGTTATAATATAATATGCTATTAGAGCCATAAAATGACTATCCCATGTAAACTTGTGGCTCAAAAAAAAAAAGATAAAAAGGCCAACATAGATAAAAATTGTGGATTAAACAAATGATTAAGTCCAGTTACACTTCAAGAGAAATATTAAAATGAATTCCACGTTAAGAGTTAAGTAATAAAAGAAAAATTTATAATTATAGAGCAACTAATTTTAAATTAGGTTAAATTATTTGAAGTAATGATGAATCTGTATTATTAAACTCAAATATTTAAATCCATTCAATTCTAATATAAATATCATTGAATTTCTACAAAGGTCTCTGAATAGTACCACTTACATATTACAATAGATTTGCCTATAAAAGTATAAATATGGTGCCACATAATCATTCCTATGTTCTCAGTCAAATTAGAAAAAAATTCATAGTCACCACACCGCCTATGACATGTCTGCACCACGCCGCCACCACTGCAAGTATCTTTCTGGTACCGTTGATTCATTCCGTCCAACTTCAATAGCTAAAGCAGAAACTTAGACTAATATTAGAGATACAAGATGGGGTGTTTTATTGAAACATGCACATGTGCCCCGGCTCTGTCCATGCATCCTCCCTAATTTTGGTGAACGGACTAGCACAGGCCAGTACGCCAATCCTACCCAGTAATTCCTTTAAGAATATGAGATGAGGTATTTGCTTTAATTTCACAAATTTTAAAAGGAGCAAATTGAAACAATATTCATTTATATTGCCAATTTTCATTGTATCAATATTATTGTTTAGGAAAAAAAAAAGCTAATAATATTAATAAGATGGTTTTTTTTTTTCGAAATACATATGGAAAATGTGAGTGAAATTTGAATTTCGATTACTTGGAAGACCTATAAAATTTTAAAGTGTAATATCATAACACATAATTTTCTTCTATTTCTATTCTCTAAATTTATTCAGTTTAATTCACAAACTATATTAATCTATGAATTTGATTCGATAGCATTCTTAGAATTTAAAATTAATAACAAATAAATATCAATTCTTATAATTTGACAAAAACTATGAAATTAGAGAAGGTAGTAAATGGATTTAAATTGTGAGAGTTGGACCAGCCAGCTCCCAACTACCATATTTACAAAGTTGATTTCAACTATTATTATTAAGATTCCGTATTAATATTTCTGGATTTTTTTGCAATATATATATATATATATATATGAAATTGTAATTTCAAATATTAAATCTTGCTATAAATATATAAAATTGTATTTCATTATTCAAAAAATTAAAAAATAATCATTATTCATAAAATTTGTTAACCTTAGGGTGATTGCTCTCTCCATTTTGATTTTGACAATAAAATTAAATGTCATTAACATCTTCTTCGAGTGTTGTTTTAATAGTGTTCAAAATTTCAGCATATTTAGTTATGAGTTTTCATTGAATAAATCAAATATTTCCTGGAGACGTAAAACTCCCAACCGGGACACTGATCTCCCGACCAGGACAGGAGTACAGACTGGAAAATCCTTGTCCAAGTTCCAAAATCTGAAGCAGACTAGAAAAGGCCATGTCCCAACCGAGAAATATCATTTCCAGACTGGAACATATTATAATCCGATCGGAAAATTTAAAAGGATATGACCGTTGAAAAAAAGACTTCACCAAAGTGTGTCACATCATCTACAAGTCCAAATGACCAAGTCAAACTAACTAGTGTCCTAATCAGGAAACTATGGTCCCGACCGGAAAGCACTCGAAACCTGCAGATCCAAGACCTAAGTATGGCATCATCGAACAAGTCCCGACCGAGACATTAGGAGTCTCGATAGGAAAAATTATATAGGAACTAGTCGTTGGAGAGTTCAGCCAACTAGATGATGACACGTGTCAAAATAGGTCATTTTCCGACCAGAAAAGTCATATTCCCAACCGGAAAACTCTCTTTGCAGACATCATTTAATACACTTGTAAGAGAACGTTAGAAATAGTTATGACACTAATTTGTAATGGCTAATTGATGGGTAATCAGTATAAATACCCTATCAAAAGACTATTGAAGATATCCAACTACTTTTTAAGTGTCAAAACTTTTGCAATTTATTTTCTCAAAAATTTTTCAATTAATTGCTTTTGTAAGAGTTTAAGTGTTAGACTTAAAATATTTGGATTATCTTGTAATTGGGTACTATAAGCCAAATTATAAGAAATTGGCTGTTGTGTGAGCCATCAAAATACGAGAAAAACTTGGGTTGAGTGTTAGCCTTGATAAAACACTTAGTTGGTAGTGAGCTAACAAAAACTTCATTTGTAATATAAGTGGTTGGATTAGTGAATACCCAATTGAGATTGGAGAGAGGAGTAGGGTTAGTTAACACTCGAACCTCTATAAAATTTATGTCTCTATCTCTTCTATCTTTTTAGCTTCTTTGAGTGTGCAAAAAAATTTATTTTCCCACCAATTCATCCCCCTTTCTTGGTTATTGTTTGTGCAACAAAATTGTATTCCAAAAATACCTATCTTGCTAGATTGATCTAGTTCATTGGACAGTAAAGTATTCCTATAAAAGTTTTAAGGTAACTATATATCTAAGACTCAAATTCGAGACATCTAGTTAACCTGGAAGAGTTCTATACCAACTTATCCACACTTTCGTGGATAATTAGTTAATCTTTTGTATATATAATAGTGCTCTATAGGGAAATTTTTGGAGAAAATTTCTCCAAACACTGTCTTTTAAATTTTATTTACAAATTTACTTTGTTTTTTTATTTGTACAGAATTCATTTTCATTTCAATCGATTTTTTAACAGTATTTTCATAAATTTTATCGTCAACTTCATTGATTAACAAACTCCAAGAAATCTATCTCAATCTTCCAAATTAAGAAAGATCGACAGAGCAACAGCTCAATCTAGACGGAGCAGTATCATGCCACCACTTTCTCTTCTCATTGCTACTTGCACTGGATCCAAATCCTTAACTGAAGCCAAACAAATTAATATACATGGTTCTATCTCAATATGAGGACGAATGGCCAGAGTGTGAAATCGATGTTGGAGCTCTTAATAACAGGTTATGTTATTCTCAATTTGAGTCTGAAACGTTGGTAAGTAAGAAGAGAAGTGATTGATGAACAATTTTTGTAGTATGAACAATCGGTGGAGCAAAAAGGAAATGGCTAAAATTCGCGATAGCTTCTGACCGCGATTCTTCTTGATTTGGGATGGCTGGTGGATTTGAGGATGCAATTAGATGAACTGAAGCTTGATTCGAAAGTTTAGTGGGGAGAATAGTCGATTGAACACGAACGAAAATTTAATAGACTTTGTATTGTGTGTGCTTAAAAATGGCTATGAACAATGATTTTTGCAGCATCTATTGAGCTTTTTTCTATATTGATGTTTTTCTTCTTGTATTGATTTCTTTTATGTTGTTGATTTCTTTTTTGTTATTTTGTATTTTTTTGTTGAAAATATCTCCAATGTATATCCAAATTTTTCCCAATGTATACCAGAAATATTCTAATAGAATTTCTAAAAATATACCAAAGTATCCCCAAGGTATACTTAAAGTATTCATAAAGAATTCATTCTAGAGAATTCTCAAGAAATTCCTAAGGTATACCCAAAGTATCCACAAGATATACCCAAAGTATTCCCATGGAATTCCTAAAGGTATATCTAAGATATACCAAGATATTATCAGAGAAATCCTCTCAAGGTATACCTAAAGTATCTCAAAGGTATACCCAAGATATTCTCGAGGTATTCCTAAGGAATTCTCAATGTATATCCAATGTATCCTAAAGATATACTCAAGTTATTCCGAATGGTATACCAAACTGTTTGTTTAAAATCTTTGTGATGTTTTGAAATTTCATTGAATTCTATTCTTCTTTTTCTTTAATGATTTAGTTGTTCTTGTGCTTGTTCTTTTGTTTTTTTTAGTGAAAATTGATTAAACCAAGATATTTCCAAAATATACTGGAGATATATTGTATAGACATATTTTTAGTGATCTTGAGATTTAGGTACATTGCAATTTTAGAAAAGTTGTTTTCGGAAAAATTGAAAAAAACTTTGAGCGTCGGTAAAAATATAAATTGATACCCATTTTTTAGCATTTATGTAAAATTTCCAAATTTTTTCCCACTAAAGTGTTTTGTGGTAAAAAATTTTCCCCACTAGTTTGTGTAATGCCCTGAAAACTCGGTAATCGTGAATAGTACTTTCCAGGTATAAATAGTACCAATCTAAAGGCGAAAAATATTTTACTTGACCATCGGAAATTAAAATTCATGATGAGTCTGAATATGTAATTTGATATAAAATTGAGTTCAAATAAGTCTTTAAACTTCAAAAATAAAAATAAGATACAGTTAAGTTTGAATAGTAACCTAGTTTGGATGTATTAGATAGTTTATATTATGGATGATATGTATATGCCTATGCAATATGTATGTGTGATATAATGATTTGTGTAAACAATTGGAACTGTACTTATTTGAGGTTGTTGAGGTATGATGAAGTATATTGAAAGTGTTTTTTTTTCCAATTTGCAAGAGGGTAAGATTTATAGTACAGCCATTATACTGTCAAAAATTTTAATAAATGAATAGTAAAATAAGACAATTATAGGCACATCAGCAAGAAATATAAAAAAAAATTTACACCAAGAAATCTTTTCTCAACTAAAAGAACAAATAATTTGTCGAGAAATATTTTCGCCATTATTACTATATATTTAGTGACGAATATTTCCCCACTAAAATTGTATACCTTTTTTTGTGACAAATTAATTTGCCCATTAAATGTGAATAATTTGTGAGGAAATAATTATGCCCTTTATTTGTTATTTGGGAAACTTTATTTGCTAAATAATGGATTTAAAATTTAATATCATCCAATACTAAAAAAATATAGATAAAGTACAATATAAATATGGAAAGTTTTAAATTTTCATTCATATTATAAATGATATAATTTATACATTCAAAAAGAAGTATTCTATATATGCATTTAAATGAGTCAAAAATTTATGTCATGGTTATCCTAACAAAAAGAAATATCATTTCAAGCATTATGTTCAATCAAAAATAAAAAAAAGGAGATATTCTGCTCTATTACAAAAGAAGAGAGGGGGAAATCAGTGTTATGGAGGTGTCTTGCCTCGAATGAGTCCATTTCCATTCTTGAAATCCAGTTCTCGTACAACTTGTTCACTATACCCTAACAGCATGAAAATACAAGCATAAACATCAATTTAATACCTGTAGTTCTCTTTTGTTCAACCAGAATATATATGTATCAATTAGAATTCACACTCTTACCCACTTCAAGCATTGGTATCAATAAGAATAAGCACCTGTGCACTTCAAACATTGGAACCAAAGAACACAGAAGATACGAGACATGATCAAAATGGACAAGTTGAAAAGAATTTACCTTGGAATTGTGAAATAATCGCAGATGGCAAGAAGCATACTTCATGATAGGAATCATATCCAATCAAGAGGCATACCATGTATATCGTCCACAAATAATCACCACAAACACAAATGGAGACTCAGAGCACCACGACAAACAGAGATATATATTGCACCATGAGCAAAAATTTTTTGCCAAAATCAAAGTCACTAAATAATGCAACAAAAGAGAAGGGCATTATTACTTGTATTTGGAGATCTATTCATGTCGTTTATCTCTAGAAAAAACGTAAGAGAAAATGAGAACAAAATTTCAACAAACAAGAAAAGGAAATAGAGATTTCTTTTGAACTTCTTTTCACAATGCAAGAAAACAATAAGGAGGCAGCTGAACATACTAGCTCCTTTGCGAAGACCATCTCTAGAATCCTCAAACACGACTTTTGGGAGTAACGTCAGAACAGAGTTAAGAGACCCTAATGCTTCTAAACCAAAGACTGAAAGGAAAAAAAAGAAGGAAAAAGATCCACAAAAATTATGTTATGCAAGGTAGCCAAAGGTGGAATATGTTCTGAGGTCAACCATATATACCTGAATAAGTTCAGTTCGCATCAAGGAGAGATCTCGAATCATTCTACCTTGCACATGCTGTTAACAAGAGAAGAATTATAGCAATTAATAATTCATATTAAAGAATAAACCACTTAGGAAGCTCAAACAAGAAGAAAACTGAATTAAAATCTTACTGCATGCTTTGCTTGTGCAGCATTTATTAAAGTAACATCACACTTATGATTTAACTACGAATAAACATAACTTCGTTGGTTAAAAAATAAAAATCAGCAACAACATGTACTAAATCCCAGTTAAACATAACTCATGGCTTTTGCCACTTTCAAATCAATATTCAAGGAACAGACAATGGTAAGGTTAACCAAACCAGTGCCAATACCAATGCATGTAGTGAAATTTCAAGGAGCAATCAAACTTCAATTGTAAAGTCATGATCAACTCAATTGCACACCAGCATGTAATGAAATTCATGTTCATACCAATTGGAAGGATGAAATTAGAGAGGAAAAGGTTTCTCATTGAGCCAAGACCAAAACTAGACCAATTCTATGGTACGTATTGCACATATCAGATGTAGACCGTTGGCTTAAGTGGAAAAAAAAAACTGATTCTAAAGATTTTGAAGAATCTGAGCTATTGAAATGCTGAATGTATAATATGGTTGAACGTATCCAAGAGCTATTGAAAAACTACCATTAAAAAAAAAAAACCTTCAGCAAATTGTATATGTGCACCTATGTTCCGGTATTATGCATTACAAGCCTAAGTTACGACTATGATTCGAATAAATGATAATTGTTTTTTTTTCTTTTCAATATATTGATATTGGTGAATCATGCCATCTCATAATTTGTTGAAAAATCATTATATATAGAGCCATAATTTCTAACAACTAAAACCGTAAAATTAATTGTCATAAATCATACTATATACCCAAATCTCTATCATGGGATAAGCATTTGATAAAATTATATAACATACCAGTCCCACATACATTTGATTCCTCTATTAATAAAATTTTTCTTGCTAAATCTCTATTCTTCCTGTGCAAAAAAGTCCTATATTTAAATCCTTCCTGCAAGCTGCAAAAGGTTATGCTTCTGTGAGCATAACAAACACAGAGTATAAGATGTACGAAACAAATTCAAGAATCTGAGAAACTCAAACTAAGCCTTTAAAAAGTGATCTCATCACACTCCCTCATCATAAAGTATTATTCTTTCATGGAACCGAAAGAAGTCATTGCCACACATATTAACTAACTACAACATTTGACCTAATTATGATCAGACCAAGTGAAGGGAAATTCCCTTGCTATTTTTTTTTTCAGGGCTTGTCATATAACTGGTGATGGATGTAAATTCCCAGTACACAAGTAATTAAAAGAACTCTTAACATTTTATATAAGGAATTCAATCAAAGAGAAAAACAGTACAGAAATAAAAGTAGGTTGCCAAAAATTGCACAGACTGATATATACAGGTTGAGAAGTTTCAACTATAACTTTTGGCCATTGGGCCAGGAATGAAGAGTTTGAGATAATATAGCAAGGAAATCCGTTCAGGTTGAAATATTTCTAAGAAAAAGAATATTTGAGGAATTGAGCGGTTGTTATGAATGTTTCCCTAGTTATAACAGCAGTAGAATTAACAAGAGAAAAAGAGAATGAGAAAAAAAAAACAAAAACAAAAAATGAGAAAATAATGCAAACGAAATTGGAGGCTTTTTTTTCCCTAAAGAAAACCAGAATAAAGAATAATACAAACTACCTTAACATGACCAATTAGAGCTTACTGATACAAGATCCAATCAGTTGTAATTGCATTTTAACCGAATTCCTCAAATTGAAAATGAATTTACTCTTTTTCCCCAACAAAACTGTTTACACCATATTTTTGTTATAAGCCTATTTGGGTAAAGCCCAATCCCATGATAAGATTTAGGATCCAAGTCCATGAAAAAGTCAAATAATTAGACAAAAAGCAATTAAAATAAAATTCTTGGAGAATAGGAGTACTACTTGCAGTTAAGGAATTAAAGAGAAAATGGCAAATAGGAAGTCGATAACGTGGAAAGTGGAAAAGTTATAGAGAATGTAGAGAAAGTGGAGATAATAGCTAACAATTATTTTTTACTCTGATGTTATAAAAGGGAAGAACATTCACAAAGAAGGGGACAACAACGACAATAATCATCAACAAACATTTAGACAAACACTCAATTCAACTCAATCTCTAGCAATTTCAATTAGCATCAGTCTCTTATTTTTAGCATTAGCTTTAATTATTTCAGCATTTGTTCTTTCGTTCAGTTAATTGTAGTTCATTAACACTGTTTTCATCAGTAAAATTATTGTCTTCAACATTTGTCTTTATTCAATATTTATTTTCTTTAAGTCTCAGTTACTCAGTAACTATTTCATTCATTGTCAATATTTAATTTCACTAACAATCAAATTTAAGCATACTGGTTAAGGAAACTTACGAATCTACAATCATTTGGTTAGAAATCAATGCGTAAATTTCATCTTTAGTTTGGAAAATACTTAAATTTTCCTGGCACGCTCACACTAAATTTTCATTTTTTGCAAAAATTATCATCTTTTTTGGCAAGCTCAGTGGGACCCATTTGATTGCTACTATATGCCTATTGAAAATAGAAATAAGAAAGCTATAAAGTCTCAGGGCTCAAGATCTGTTGCTCCAACATAAGAACAGGAAAGAAGAATTTCGCTCATTATGGAACAAATAGAGAATCTTATGCGTCTTTAGCATGCTGAAGAGAAGGAAAGGAATAAGAGTCCACCTTGACCATGTAACAGTCCAACTACTAACAATCTAACTTATCTTATGTGCTTAGGTCTTTGGTGGAAGAAATGGTTCAAAAGTTCAAAGATTGTATAGCTAAGCATTTGAAGTAGATGACTAAACAAACAAAGAACCAAACCAAAGCCATTGTTGAGGAGTTGACTCAACAATCCACCTTCTAGGAGAAATTAGCAATTAGAATCATAGGAGAACCAAAGCAACAGGTGGTTACACCCCAAGCAAGACCTTGTCCCTAGCAACCATCTAATGAACTCGGAGGATAGTACTCTAGGGTCGACCGTGGGTGACTTCCACCTTTCATAATTTCAACCAAGGCAAGGTACACTCCTCCTCACCTCAGAGAAAAAAGGACTCTAGCCTTTGGGGCTGGAGGCCACACCAGTACTAGAGCCACTGCCTAAAGATTCTTTGTTCACATCAACCCTAGTAATCAACCTGGAGTCTATAGAAAACCATTAACATTTACTAGAGACTTGATGGGCAGCTCACATGTACCCTATGGATCAGGTATGAATAGAAAATAAAAACCTCATTTGCCTTTTATGCAAGTACACGCACCAGCACTAGTAGATATAGAGGCAGTTCAAGAGCTATATAGATACGACCCTAGACAAATAGGCTACCCTGAATTCTACTAGCCTTACCTGGATATAATTGACCGGGAGATTCCTACCCAAAGGGATACAAAATACCATAGTTCACCCTTTTCTTTAGAGAAGGTGGGTAGTCAACACTGGAATGCATAGCCATGTTCACTGTCTAATGCGGTGAGTTAGCCAATTATGAGAATTTCTCATATTACAAGCTCAAGTTATTTCATAACTCTTTAACTGTCTCGGCTTTTACTTGGTATGCTACTCTCCCTATGAATTCTATACTAATATGGTAGGAAATGAAGAGACAATTTCATTCCCAATTCTATAGAGCAGAGCCGGAGGTCTACATAGCTGAACTCTCCAGAGTAACACAGAAGAGTGGAGAGACTGTCTATCTTTTCATTGTAAGGTTCAAGAAGATGAAGAATAGATGCAAAATCCACTTACCAGAGATAGAGTATGTCAAAATGGCCTAGAGAGGTCTTGATATAGAGTTTTAAAAAAATTCCAAAGAATGGAGTTTAGAGATTTCTACAAGATGACTACCAAAGTCTCTGAGTATAAAGAGCTCCTCAGAGAGGAAAACCATAGAAGGAAATCTATTATGGGCACATATTGTCAGGAGGTAATATCTAAAATTGTTATTGCTGACTTAATTAATACTAGTTCCTATATGTGTCATATGCTAGTGAAGATGACTCTAGACTTGTGGAAGAAGAATTAGGCCTCAAACAACCAGCCCTAGTATACATTTGAAGTCTCTAAGACTGAGAAAATATTTAATTTCTTAGTCAAAGAGAAATTCATCAGCTTTTCTCTATAATACTAAACACCATTTAAGGAGGAACTAAGAGGAAAGACATACTGTAAGTATCACTAATCTTGGAACTATAATACCAATTCTTGTTGGGGGTTTAGAAATATGATATAAGACAGGATTAATAAACTGAGAAGAAAGAAGCTATGGTAATTAATGAAGATCCATTCCTACCTATGGCTTTATACAATATTGTTTGATCTTAGGTCCTTTTTGGATGCTAAGAAAAGAAGAGAAACAGAAAAGTTAGCACATAATCCCAAAATTCGAAAGATATGGATACCTAAAGAACTTCTCTTGTAGGGAGATATAAGGATCCAAATATACATAAAATGACCCTTGAGAGAAAAGAGCTGAGGAGTAGATACTCTTCAAGGCACGAGAAGAAGGATTAGGCCTACTTTGGATCGATTCTTAGGAGAGATACTCTAAAGAGCAAACATTCGCCAAAGAAAGAAAGATAAAAAGAGCCTGGAGAGCACCTAAGCTCTAAGAGATATTCAACCATTAAAGAAAGACAACTTACTAGAAAAATGTATATTGTGCCACCCCCAGTACTAGTGGGTCAACACAGGCATAGAGCTCCACACATAAAGTTCTCTAAGGCGCTAATAAACACCATTTAAAAGAAGGTTACAAAGACAAATAGTAGCTGAGAAAAGAGAGAAAATTGCCACTATTTAGGTGAAACAAGATGACCGTACTAAGAAAAAGCATAAAGAAGAGATACCAAAGGCACAGGTTGAGAGAACCAAGTTTAGAAGGAAATCCACGGAAGATACAGAGTTAGTCAGAAGCTCAGATGAGCCAGAACCTGAGTTGAAAACCATCTTGGTAGGTAATATTCTTATAACCTGAGTTGCAATGTTAGTGATATCAAAATCACCCATATTCCATGTTCTAAGCACTATCAAATTTTATAATCCAATTTTTCTTACCCTTTTCATCCTCATCAATTACCATGATATCCTCATTTGGAAAATACAATTGCATCGGCTTGTAATCTTCAACGACTTTATTAACTAGATAGTCAGCTATTACACTTACTTTTATTGATTTTTGAGTCACAAAAATAAGGTCATACTCTAACAATAAAACCTGCCATCGAACAATCCTCCCAGTTAATGCTAGTTTCTCAAATATATACTTTATAGGATCCATTTTGGAAATTAACCAAATAGTATAGTATAACATGTAATGCCTTAGCCAACGAGTTGCCCATGCGAGTATGACACACGTTCTCTCCAACATAAAGCATTTGGCCTTATAATCTGTGAACCTTTACTAATATATGAAATGGCACATACCTTCTTCCTAGAAGAATCATGTTGTCCTAACACAACTCCCATAGATTTTTCTACTACCGTCATATACAAAATGAGTGGTCTCCTGAGTACGAATGGTCAAAGAATTGGTGGATTTTGCAAATATTGTTTAATTTTGTAAATGCCTCTTGACATTCATCATTCCATCGAATAGGATTATTCTTTCTAAGGAGTTAGAAAATTAGCTCACAAGTTACAGTCAATTGTGAGATAAACCGAGCATTATTCTTTACTATGGGCAGAACAAAGCATTTGCCTCTTTTCATATGCCAACCAATATAATCAGGAGTTACTACATTAGTATATGCTACACTCTTCATGGCTCTAGCCTTTTCCCAAGCAGCAACAATCTCTAATACTTTAGTCGTGACATGCTCTTCAACATAAGCAAAATTTGATTCTGATAAACATGTTGTACGTGGAATGAATTGCCTTGATCCCAACTGTCTTCTTTTACCATACTAGGAGCATAAGTTGTTCCTCTCCAAGGTCCAAGTAAAGGTATCCAAGCAAATTTTCCACATCTGTATATCATATCATTCCTAATTTTCCATAGTGCCAACCAATAAATATCAGTTTCTTGCAGACTGTGAAGAAATCTTAGCCACTCTTTCTTTGATGGTTCCCTTTTAGGCCATTCAGCCTTACCATATTCTGTTATATAACTACCAAGTTTGTAATAGCTTGACGAATACTTCAAACTTGGAAAATTAAACTATTCTGGGTAATTTAAATGATTTACCATCCACATACTCAATAAAGGTGCACAAACAGTAAATCTACCCATCTTTTGTCTTTTACACGTATTAAGGGCTTTGAATGTTTCTGCCAATATACCCATAGCAAGGTTAGCCCCTTGTAACACCTTTGTGAAAAAGGTTATCACCTTATCATCCACATATCCTAACTTTATAGGAAACAAAACTACTCTCTATATGACTAATGCCAAGACCTCTAATCTGTTTTCCATATGCTTATTGTTGTTCACAAATTCAAGCAGGTGCACCAAGGTAATGCCCTTTGATTTCTCATCCTCCCATCCTGATAGTTGATTTGCCTTCAGATTCATAATTTTAGCCAGTTGTTTCCTACCAACTTCACTTTTATTATGAACATATGGCTTATTCTCTAAAATTATTGGTAAGTTCAATATGATATGGTACTCCTTAATGGTTAGAGCTAAATCAATCTTTCCAAATGTGAAGCATCTGTAACTTGGATCCTAATGACATATCATGGCTTTCATTAAAGAAGGAAAGGCAGAAATGTACACTAATGAAGCAATCCATCCAATTTTCTTTATAAAATTCAAACGTTGTTGTGGAGACAATCCTTCCCACACTTGTTTAATGGCTTTGTAGTCATTTTGTTGCCAATCTATTGATGCAATTTCTAGAAGCTTTAAGTTGATCCCAATAGGCAAACTGTCACTTTTAGATTTTTGCTTGAGCTGGGATTCTATCACCACATGATATTCTTTATCAATAGTAAGTTGACTTAGACAATTTTTCATAGCAGTAGATTGATAGGAGATCGATAGACAATTCCTTTTTCAATCAAACAACACTGCATGAGCATGCAAGAATCAAACAAGTTAGTGGAATGATAGAAGTTGACTAATGTAAATGCATAACACAATATGATGTTATCACGGATACTTTTGACAAAAGGACTTCTTTCATTAATCATGGAAATGTCTGGTTACAACCTAAACAAGGGTTTCCATTGTTTGTCTAGTTACAAAAAAATATAAGACAAACTATCTTATAAGCTCTTCCATTTTCCACTATTTTCCTACTTCCTAAATAAGGAGACCAATGATTGTCTAAGTATAAAAAGTGACTTCTTAGACAAATTTTCATAATGCAATGGTCTTTTTCATTACAATGATTCCTAAAAAATCTAAAGGCATTCCCATTTTTACTGCATCTTTTCATGGAAGTGGGTTAACAGGAACTGCTTTATTTTCCCCTAGAACTATCATAGGCCTGCTGTAAAAGTCCGGAGCCACCATACGATATGTACTGATGGTGTAAAGAGGCAAATTCAATACATTCATCCTGACTCGCCCATTATGGTGATAGGATATTGGCTAGAGCAAGGTTGGAGGCACTACTTCCATAGGAATACTATTAAGGTGACAAAACACCCTTTTGATTTCCTGCCATGTCCTTGGATCTTTGATTGGATCAATCATAGGATTCTCTTTATAATGTTTCCACACGTCAACTTGTGGATAATAATGGCTCATTGTTGCCATATATCAAATTTCCAGATGTTCATTAATCTTGAACGTTACAAATAAATACGGCTCATCCAGCTCCTCCTGCTATTCATCAGTGGACATGAATAGTGTCAACCACTTATAAAAATATGAATGTTACTCTGGCCATGTATTTCATCAGCTAAAACAGTCGGACAAACATTCTTTGTCTAATATGAACCCGATCTTATATCATTTAGCCAAGTACCACAAAAGGTAGTATGCTTTTTTAGAAAAATGTAATTGTATCAGCACCGAAGACACAGAAACAATTCAGGAATAAGTATATTGGGTGCCAATCCAAAAATTTCACAGGAGTATCATGAATCTCATACTGGTGAAGCAAAAGTAATTGATAATTTCTAATCATTTCGGTGTCTCGAAGAGCTATAGTTTTTCTCAGTATAATGAAAGCTAATTCTGGTGGTAGGTTTCTTGCTATATTTTCAAGTCTAGAAATGGGAACAACATTCTCCATTTCTTTCAAAAGTCTATTGCCCAAAAGTTTATGATACATTATGCATATGCAAAACAAACAAGGCCAATTAGATTATATATATATATATATATATATATATATATATATATAACTCTAATAAAGTCATAGAAATATTAGGAAAAAGAGTGTTCCCTTATGTACTTAATCTTGAGTTTCTTAAGGTGACTTGGGTGGTCAAGGTGGTTACTAGGTTTTGTAATGTGATTTTAAGCTCTAAACTAACATGGTGGACAAAGTTTAAATAGTTTATAGTCCTTAAACCATGGCCAATTCACTGTTATCTATTCCTAGATTAGCAAAGGTACCTTTGATCAAAGCCTGACCAAAAGAAAAATTGAGTGTTAACCTTTCATGAGCCTTACCGGATTTCTCACGGAGGCATCCCTACTTGGTTCTCGACCGAATCCTAATAAAGGTAATAAATCAATATCTGATCTTTAAGTGTGTGTTTGTAATAGTGCACATTATGTGAATGAACATTTATCTTACTTAATCTACTCATAATAATAAGCACACAAATAAATGCATAACAAGACAAAATAATAAATCAACAATATTAGCTAGATCCACTTAAAAAATAAATAAATAAAGGCAATCCCTAGAGAGTAGCAAAGCTGTCGCACATGGGTATTTTAGATATTCTTATACTTTTGTATGACACAGAGCGACCGACTTGTTTTATTAAATTTTTATGAAGTTTTAAAATGATTTGTCACCAATCATAATTTTTGGATCAATTAGTTTTTCATTAAATAAGGTCTGCGTTACAGAATAAGGATTTGGTAGTCAAATGAATAGGGAAGGTATTATCACCTCAATTCATCTAATTTTGTTAAGATTTATTGTTTTTACTCTTTTTTTTACTTGTATGCTTATTTTAGTAATATATTATCCAATTTCTGGATAAAGTAAGGTAAAATTAAAAAATTTTGTGACACACACACACATATATATATATATATTAATGTTTTTATCATTTTAGTGGAATTAGTTTGATTATTATTTTTTATATAAAATTATTTCTTAAATTACATATATCCAAATTCTGGATATACATAAAATAAATTAATATTATTTTTAAAAAAATTATATCCAATACTTGAATAATATAGAAAAAATATATTTTTTGGGAAGCTGGATTTCACTCAAATCTAGTGCATACATACTTATTTAAGGTATCAAAATTTATCTAGTTCGAATTAAATTTATTATGTTACAGAAAAAATCGAGTATTTAATAATTTGTTCATATTCAATTCCTGAATAATAATAATAATAATAATAATAATAATAATAATAATAATAATAATAATAACTTTTGTAACTTTAGAAGAAAGAAAATTGTTGCTCATTTTTTTTTACAAGTATTATACTCATATAAAATTTCTACTTCTTTATTTATACATAAAAAAAATATACAATATGATTTGTTCCTTATTATACCTAGACTTTTATTTCTTTTATAAATTACATAATAGTTTATCTTCCATCAAACCACAATTTCCAATTTTATATTATGTATTTTATTATTATTATTTAAAAAATATTGTAGTAGAATATATGTAGAACCCAAATATGTAATATTTTACACATAAATACAGAATAATAGTATTTTATCACTTTAAAAATAACAAAAGTTGTAATAATAGTGTATATAAAATAAATATTATATTTTTATCTTTTTCATGAAAAGAAAAAAAGATAG
>CATIWF010128811.1:0-30935 GCA_949630135.1 Balakata baccata
TATAAAAATTATAAGTTTTAATATTTGAAAATATAATTATGTATAAAATAGATTTAATTTATTTATTTTTTATATTTTATTATGTATGAACTTATTAAAAATTATATTTTGATAAAATGTTACTTTTGACCGGTTCAACCCTGGTTCAACCTCTAACTCTTGACCCTCTGTCTTTTCCGGTTCATTGACCGGTTCGATTTTTACAACATTGGTTTTACCTATGAAAGCATTCACACTTTAATACCATATTTATAAAAACCTTTTATACATACTCCCTTAAATTAGAAGACGATTCATGGAAAATATGGCATCAAAAGTAAGAACATGGACCAGCAAGAAAGGATGTAAAGGTGGTGGGCAGGTCGTATTTGGTGATAGTAAATTCAGGTAGAGCATTCAATGGTTAGATTAAGAAATCAATAATGGATGAAGCAACCACTCTCTGCTTCTTCTTAATTGAATCCAACAACCAACCCACCATAAAAATGGTCAACATGTGGTTAGGAGTTTTTTTTTATCAAAGACAAGGAATAAGCAATTTAACCTGCAACCCTTCTGTACCTAGTCGCCAGAGCAGGACCATAAAAGCAGAAGCATTTGGTTTTTGGCCCCCTAACGTCGGTTCTATGCATAAATTCATGTCGATATCACCGATATTTTGTGCTTTGATTTTGCAAAAACTTGTTGATGTATGATTGATCATTTGCACAGGGCCAAGACTTTTGAGGAGAATTCTATGACATGCTTACCTTTGAAATTTGGATAGAACAGTGAAATTGATAGTTCTAGCCTCAAATGGTCAAACTACTGCTGCAGTTGCTTAGTTGTCATACAGGGTAAGTGCGTATGCAACCAAACAGCTTACTGATTGTAGGTAAGTCTAGGGAAAAGAAAACTAAAGGCACACTACTTATCTAATATTTATTTTCTTGTCAAGTTAAAGACCAGTTAAGAAAGGTTCATTAACATTTCATTTCCATGTGTAACAAGAAAAGAAAAAATAAATGAACTGGAAGCCATTTTAGTTTCAGTGAAGCTGCACTAACATACAATCACTGTACAAAAATTGCAAGTTAAAACCACATAAAATTCCTTCTGCAGGAGCTGAAATTATAACAATAATGAAATTTCAATTAAACTCACTCCACGCTTATTACTTCAAGCAGCTTCTGGGGATATTTTTTAATCTGTGATATTCACCAAAAATATTTATTATTTTAGGGTGTTTTTTCATAAAATTCCGAATTTGTGGTTGTTTTAAGGGTAATTCTAAATTTGTGGTAGTTTTTACTCACGCGCGCCACTCTAACTGGTGCGTGCCACTGTTCACCTGTATGTGCATGCACGTAAGTTAGCAAATTTTTTGTTGTTGACCATTTTGTTAATTATTTTTTAGAAAAATTACGATACAATTTATAAATTAGAGTTTGATAAATTACTAATGAAAATTAAGTAAATAAATTAAATTAAATTAATAAATTATAAATAAAAGCATTTAGAATTTAATCATAATTAAGTAAAATTTAGAAAATAATAATTTACAAAAAATTTTAGGGATAAAAAATGTAGAGAAAATTTATAAAAGTTAAGTTTTTTTTTACGCATAAAAGTTTAACCACATTATTATTATTTGACTCATATATTTTTTTTAAAAGTTTACCCACATTATTATTATTATTATTATTATTATTATTATTATTATTTGCCTCATACATTTTTTTTTGGTTATAAAAGTTAACTCGCATTATTATTATTATTAGATGTTAGCCATTAATTAAATTTTGGTTAATTATTTAAAAAAAAATAAAAACACTATTTTTTAAAAAATTACGAAAGAAAAAATTTGTGGTGGTCTAAAGTGGCGCACACAGCCACGTGTCCAACACTGGCTGCGTGCGCCAGTCCAACTGGCGCACGTCTCCTCAAATTATTTGTGTGCGCCATTTAAACCGGCGCACGTCTCCTAAAACTATTATAAATTTGTAAATACTTTTAAAATCACCATAAATTTGTAAATATAATTTTTAATTAACCTAATTTAAGAAATATCCCTAGCTTCTGACTAGCCTCACTCACCTCTGCTTTCTCCATCTTCATTCGGTGACGCATCACAGGACTTGTCCTTCCAGCAGCTGCACAAGTTCTTATCAATGATTCGAACACATTTGCACCTACATCATAGACAGCCATCTTCAAAATCTGAATAAAACCTTCTGCTCCATCAGCATCCTTCTGTTGCTCAAAGTGTGCCATGAAAGAACTCACAATCTCAGGCGATGGGATCCACTTTTGACCATTTCCTCTACCAGTAGATATTGCATTGGCTAAACAATCAGTCGCCAATTTGATATCCCCATTTTCAAAATAATATTCCAAAGGCTAAAGGTGCAAATTAGTCATTAAACTATACGTTATAGAGTAAGTCACTTTTTCAACGTTGACTCTCTTACATGTTATGCCCTTTAAACCAGAACTGTGAGTCAACTTGGTCTAGTGAATGGAGACTCGTTCCATAGGAGTTTAAAGTTCGAGGGTTTATTTGCACTGAGTCAAAGTTGAGGGAATGACTCGTAGCATAGGGTATATTTTATGGGCTAATTTACACCTTTGGCCTTTTCCAAAAATATTTCCGAGGTTTTACAATTAGATTTGGTTCCTCCGCTGCAGGCCCTCGCCTTGAGCTTCTGTCCTTTCTAGCAAACCCTCATTAGCATAAGCTTTAATGAGAACGTTTGCAATCCTGGATTCCCACTCCTTAAAACATTTTTCTGCACCAGGTAAATCTTTTAAGTTAACCAGCGCTTGGATCATATTCAAATAGCATATTATTGAAGTTTCAGGAAAATTCAGTCTCGGAGAACGCCATATCTGATAGACCTCAGTCAACTTTTCTATTCGACCATACAAAGTAAATAGGAATCGGAAAGCAGAATGATCTCTATGTGCAGTTATCTTTTCCAGTTCTTTCAGTGTCTTCTTTGCCTCGTCCAATAAGCTAGAATCAACATAAATCGATGCTAAATTGCTGTAAGTTTTCCAATCTACAGCAACTCAAGCATCCCTATTCATTTAATCCAATACTCTTTGAATACCAGAAATATCATTGACAGCCGCCAGAGCCCTCATCCAGACATTGTACGTATATTTATCTAGCATTATTTTGCTGGCTTTCATTTCTTGAATGATAGCTAGAATCTTTTGAGGTTGACCAGTTTTTGTGTATAGGGTCATTAGGCTGTTGTAAGACATAGAACTCAACCCAAGATTGAGTTCCTTCATCTTCTCCATGAAAGGAGCCGCTTATTCATTCATCAAGTCTTTGCAATAACAGTTCAGAAGGGCCCCATGTTAGATGGTTCTTAGATGTTTCAGGAAGATCTATGAAATGATTTTCAGCAGCAGGAACGCCTCTAGTTTTGGCAAGTAGATCAAGATGAATAGTTTGATCAGTGATCACTGACAGTCTTATTCATACCCCTCTTAGACATAATTTCTGATAACTGAAAATTGAAAAATCTTTCTTAACTGCCTTGCAATGTAAGTTCAGAAGTAACAAGCAAATAAGTATAGATGGACAACACAGAAAAATGGCAAAAATACCATGCATCCTAAAATCCTAAACACGCTAAGAGACTAGGAGGATACACATAGACCTGACCATTCCGGTTCGAAACTGGCCAAACCGGACTGGTAGTCAACGGTTTCGGATTAAAATCGGATCAGAACCGTTGATAGACCGGTTCCGGGTTGGTTCAGCCGAATTCGGAACTGAAACTGCCGATTCCGGTTCAAAACTGACCGGTTTCGATTCCAAACCGGAATCAGAAAAAAAAAAATTCTGAGCAGGCAGATGGGACCCACTTGCCTGTGCGCGTTAGAATGGTCAGTGACCGTTTTGACGCACAGCGGAAGGACTTGACATCCTTCCCAACAGTTTTTTTAAAAATTTTTTAAAATTAATTTATAATATAAATATAGTAAAAGATAAAAATGCCACTACAACTGAAAAATAACATATATAATTTAAGGATATTTTTGTCTTTTCAACTATTCAAAATTTTTTCTATAAATTCCTTAATTCATTTCAATTTCAATTTCATTTCATCAATTTTCTCTTAATTCTATATACATACTACCTCAAATTCTCTCAAATTACACAAAAAAAATTATTATTTTCTCTTAAATTCTCTCTAATTACACTCTAATTTTTTTAAACTCTATAATTCTCAAAATTTTCTCTTTATTCTCAAAAATGACAAACAATAGTGGAAGAAGCAATTTCAATTCCAACAATTTTTTTGTGGATATGGAAAATTTTAATAATTTTGTTAATGTGAAGGATAAGGAGGAGAAGAAGACAAACGAATTGGCTTCTGCACACAGCATTTAACAAAGTCAAAGAATGACAGATAATATTCCAACAAATATGGGTTAAGGGTCAGATCAAAAACTTCGCTCATTCGATATTTTTCAAATTCATTTTAAGAAAATATAACAAAATGATGGTCAATTACAAATTGTATGTAATTATTGTGACCAAACTTACAAATTTAAATAAGATGGTGGGTATGACACTTTCAAAAGATATTTGGAAAATAAATATGCAACTCAACTTGGTATCGCAAAAAATCAAATCCAAATCTCCGGGTTTGCAGGTTCGTCTTCTAACTCTCCATTATTTCAATATAATAATGAAATGTATAAACAAGAAATGGAAAAAATAATAAGTGTTGAAAATTTATCTTTTAGTTTTGGTGAAAAAGTTGGTTTTAATAATTTTTATCAAACTGCTTTAAATCTTGCTACTAAACGTATTCCAATAAATACTCTTAAACGTGCTTTTATTCAAAGTGAATAATGAAAATAAAAAAATTGTGCAAAATTTTTTCTTCTTTAAATGGTCGTGTTGAAATTTGTAGTGATATTTGGAGTGATTATTAGCGCATACATTCATATATGGGTATAACATGTCATTGGAATGGTGATGATTAGATTATCCAAAAAAGATTACTTGCATTTAGAGTATTTGATGATAGATATACAGCAGATAATATTTATAAAATGATAAAAAATATATTCAAAGAATATGGTTTAGTCAATAAAACTTTTTCAATTGGTTTTGATAATGTGGTAGCTAACACCGCTTCTATTAGAGAACTTCAATTTCTATGTCAACCTTTTATTGGTGAAAAAATTTTTCATATTAGATGTGCATGTCATGTTTAAATTTGTGTGTGCAAGATGGTTTAAAAATATTAGGTAATATAATTGAACCAATAAAACAAGTAATTATTTATTTGCATGGACATCTTCAAATTATGAAATCATGAATTTGATTTTGTTGTGAAAATGGCAAAAGACCGAAAAGATTTTCACAAGATATCCCAACTCATTGAAATTTTACATTTGAATTAATCAACGAGTCATACGCATATAAAGATTTATTATGCTCATTTATTTCCACTAATGTGACACAAATTAATTTATATCCACAACATTGGGATATTTGTAAAAATCTTTTAGAGATTTTAAAAGTTTTTAACGATGCAACATATGTTTTAAGTAGTATTTATTATCCTACATGTTATTTATTTTTGGCTCAATGTATTAATATTATTGATGTGTTTAAAGAGTATATAAATAATGTTATTTTACATGATGTTATATTTGTCATACGACATAAGTGGTTATCTTATTTTAAAATGATTTATTTGATTAATCTTGTATGTTGTGTTCTTGATTCTAGTTATAGAATTATAATGTTATATGAATATTTGTAAATTTATTATGAGTGTCTTGATATTGAGGATATTAGTATTAATTCAATTGTAAATAAAGTTAGAAGAAATATTTGTGACATATTTAATGAATTTGGTAATTTATATAATATTCCTACTTCCACTAGTTCTAGTCATGAAGATGTTGAACTGAGAAGTGTGAGAAGAAGTGATCATTTAATGTCAAAAAGTCATAAAAAAAACCCAATTATCTACCGGTTCACCTAAACTTGACATTTATCTAACAACAGACTTTGAGTTTGGTGATAGTAAAACAAATAAAAAGTTTTTTATTCTTGAATGGTGGAATCGCCATCAAAACAGTTATCATGTCTTTGCCCAAATTGCAAAATAAATTTTTGCATGTTCAATTTCAACAGTTGCTGTTGAACAAGCATTTAGTTCGGAAGGTAATATTTTGGACGAGACGCGATCAAGTTTAGCTCTCGAATCAATTAAAACTTAAGTATGTGTCGTTGATTTGACTAAAGCGGCCCTAAGACAACAATAATTTGAAAAAGAAATATATGACGAAGAACTAAGTTCTATGACGGAAGGAATCATTGGCATATCCGGTACCGGTGGTTCACATTAAATAAGGTAAAAGAGTATTCAATAAATTTAAAAGATAAGATAACTATGTAGGCTTTGATTCTTCTAAACTCCAATAGAATACGTAGATAATTTAATTAATGATAAATAAAATTAAGTTCAAGTTAATTTATTATTTTTATTATTTTTTAAATTTTAACTTGAATATTTTTTTAAATTACAAATAAATATTCCACTTATAAATTTTTAACATTATTACTTTCATATTTTTTTTTCAATTTTTAAAATTAAAACTAAATATCTCACTTAAAATTTATAAAAAGGGTTTAGCAGAAGCTCAAGTGAAAGAATGATCCGACCCAACGATGGAATGAGCGGGCATACCATGCACCTTTAGTTGCATGGACCACAGATCCGTTATGTGCAGATATTGGAAAAATGCTAACATTCTTTTTCTAACATTAAAATGGCTCTATATTTATTATTTAATAACTTTAAATTGATTACATAAAACATATAATTATTATGAAATGCGCGTATAAAGATACTATGAAGAAACGCGATGCATGTAATAAATTATGATATTTATTTTTAAAACCCATTTGAAAACGGATACCCATTCTCAGACATTTGATTACATCGCCTGTTATGCACTGTAGACAGAGTCCGATTAGTCAATACTTAAAACCAAACAAATACAAAAGAGAAGAAAGTACAGTACGCACATTTCTTTTTAGAATAAATTACTTTTGTACGCCGCCTTTTTATATTAGACTTTTTATACATTTTTTTTCTTGAATAAAATATGCTTGACACTAAACTTGCATATTGTTTAGCGTAACCAGTAATTTTCTACAAAAAAAAATGAGTGCCAAAATAATTTTTTTTTCCCTGCCGCGAGCACATGTTATTTAATATTTTCCTAATACTCTTTCATGATTAGTTAATAAAAAGAGATAAATTTTTAAAAATATTTTTTTTCTCTATTATTGTTCTCTTCTTAAAAATCAATTAAGATTAAAATATATATATATATATATATCATTAGCATTTATGGAAAATAACTACCTATTCCAACTTATGCTAGATATTACAAATTCCAATTAACAAAGTAGGGTATAGCCCAAAAACCCATCATAATATTAATGGTAATATTCTTAATAAAAAATCAGTCCATTTATTAAAAAAATATATGTCATGTAAGAACTCTACTCTATAATGGATTAACAATCAATTTAAGAAAAAAAATAGTCCAAATTGATCAATAATTTTGTTAGAAGCGGAAAATATATTTGGATTGAGAGAAACTATAAGTTTTGGTTAAAATTAGAGATTTCAAAAAATTTTAATTTAACTGAAATATTCAATCAAATATTGCATGATATGAAAATACATTTTTCATATTAACCTTAAAACATTTATCTATAATTTTTGGCAAAATATAATTTGTAACATTTATAAATAATATCCATTTGCCAAAATCATCCAATAATTTTAAGAACAAAATAAAAAAATAAAAGATTTAGACAAATATTTTAGAACCTAAGTTCACTAGCAAAAATACTAAAAACTTTAGTCGTTTTTTATTAAATTCTTTTGTTAGTCCCGATATATGATTACTAAATTTCTTCTTTAAAACAAAGAAGGAAAAATAGAGAAAAAACAAAATTTTCCTCCTAGGAACCATTCGGTTCCTTCCCCATAACCTTCCACCCTCATTTTAATCCTTATGATTGAGAAGGATTAATTTGGGTAGTTGGACATTATTTTTTAACCTTTTTTTTCTTTTATTTTATTTATGATGAAATGATGATACAATAATTTCATATATTATTTTTTAGCTACGATCATTAATCATATAATTAATATTCTCTTTTATTAACCATAATATTACTTTAATATACCATATGGTCAATTTAATTAACAACTTAATTAAATTATAATAATTTTAATTAACACTTTAATTACAATTATATATAAGAAAAATAGTTAAAATTAATCAATATTAATTTTAACTCAAAAGAAATAAGTGATCATTTTTAATTTAATTCTCAATTAAATTAATATTCACATCTAAATATGAACTAGACAAATAATTTATTTTGGGTGTGACTTATAAGGTCAATAATTTTATCATAATAAAAATATAATATTAACATCTTAATATTATATTGGATACCATTTCTGAATTCCTTATATATTCGGATAGATTAAGTATCATTCTGAAATTATCTTTTTAATTACCGATAAAATCTCAAATATTAATTTGATCTCTAAATCATGATATTATGTTTTTTCTTATTATGATCACGATATTGATTAGGACCACAATATGTGAAACATTATTAATCAATATACTAATGAGTGATAATTTGCATTCTAATTAAAAATAAGACTTATTATTATTAATCTAATTAATAATTCAATCTTATACTGAATAAGTCATTTTTCTCCTCACTATAAATTTATTTTATCAAAACCAAAATATCAACTCTATTAGGATATTGCCCTATATTACCCTAGTGCTACAGGATAACGAGTTATACTATTGGTAATCTCATGTCTCATTACATGATTAACTGTGGTGACTACGAGCCGGATTACCAAGCGTAAATAACATAGTACAAGGTAAGCACGCCTCTACAGCTACTAATAAAATGATAGTTTTGATACCTCAAGTCAAATGATTTTGAGTCGAAAAAGACTCATTATGATCAAGATAATAATTGTTGATATCTAGCACTATCTGTGCAGTTATTATCAGACGTCACTATTTGATACTCTTAACTTTTTAAGAAACTACTGGTTTATCTAGATATCATGGAAAATAAAATTTCTTCTAAAAAAACCATGTGATAACCTAAAAGTTCAATGAATGTGCAATTCATTATCATATACTAGTTATTAACATTTTTAAAATTATCTTTTACCAGAGATATTTATTTCATTATTATCAACAACTTAATAATAAATTCTATGTGAATAATCAAATGACTACATATTTCATAGTATATGTAACTATTGTATTTATAATTTAATTAACAACTTGAATTTTTTTATTATGAACGTGAAATATACACATGTCCATTATTAAATATTATTTAATATATAAAAAACAGTAAATACACTATAATATACACACCACTTATAACAAGTTTAGGAAAAAAAAAACCAACTTTAGTTCCCAATGATGATCCATATGTAAATTTTGCTGCTTCAAGAAAGTTAGAATTTTCAAATAAGTTCATTATATAAGAGGTGGTAACTTTTATTTTTATTTATTTATTTTCATTCAAGAAAAATTATCAAAATATATAAATGTTATTTGTCTCAATACTTTTTATCACAACTTATCTCAATTAGTATAAAATATTTATATTATATCCATCAATCTATTTATTTTATTCAATTTACATAAAAAATACAAATATTTTATACTAGTTGAGAACAAATAGCATTTTTCTTCAAAATATTTAGTATGAATATCACTAACAATACTCTAATTATACAAACGGTAACAATTTAATATGTTAAAAATTATTTTAATTATAAAATGAAAATAAAAATAAATTTATTTTTTATATAATTTTTAAAATATTAAATTATTATAATTTATAATGTGGATGTACCATAAGTGAAATTGGTCCCAATGACTGTGACGTTTAATGGCTGTAAATTACTTAAGGCAAAGATTGTGCATCGAACAGAACACGTTTTTAAGATGGAATTGGGATAGCATAATATAATCGTTGAATCTATGAGGGTTGCTTTGATATTTGTTATAAAGTTTGGAAAATTGGCAACGGTGTCATTTTGGTTTCATTTAAAAAAAAAAAAAGGATATGTCTAGAAGTTTCCAGCATTCAAAAGTTGATTCTTCATAATTTAAGAAACGCAGCCGTGGACTACAAGTATACACGTGAAATCGCGATATGATTGGAATTTTCTGCATATTCTAAACTCAATTACGTGTATGAAAAGAACTTTTTTTTAAAATTTACTATTTATTTTTATATTTTGATATAATATGCTAATATTTTCTGATATTTAAAAAATTTATGATTTATTTTTTATAATTTAACATAATATATTAGTACTTTATGAAATTTAAAAATTATATTATTTATCTCCTAAAATTTTAATATATTGCACTAATACTTATAAGTAAAAGAGAATATTATTTTTTATTAGTATATTATATTATTTTTTAAAACTCAAATAGATACTAGTGTATTACATCAAATTATAAGGAACAAATAATATATTTTTTAAATTTTATGATATACTAGTGTATTATATTAAATTAGATATAGTAAATAGTAAATTTTTTTAAAATAAAAACTCAATTACATTTTTAATTAAATATAACTAATTATTATATTAACTATATATATATATATATATATATATATATATATATATAGTGCATGATTGAACATTCAACTGTCAAATAATAATTATCTGGTAAAGTAATGCAAAATCAACAATTGAAAACTATTATTATTCAAAATTTATAGCTTAAAAGCCGATTTAAAAAAAAAAAAGGAGAGAAGAATGTTGTCATTATAATTGAAAAAGTGCATATTTAAATATTATAAGTAATGTAATAAAGTGTTTAATAAAAAATTAATGCAAGTAAAGTAACTGAATCATAAGTAACAAAATTATTTATAAATGCATAACAAATTCTATGTTTACATTCTCAATAATACTATTTATCCCAACTTATTTAATATTAATTGCTTTATATTAAAAAATTAATATAAAAATAATTGAAATGAATAATATTTTTCATATATATATATATATATATATATTTGTTGCAAGAAAAAGAAAAATCTAAATGGAATCAAGATTCAAGATGGTTGGACTACTTTGTTATTTGATGAACTTTCGTGGAAGACAAGCACACTCAAGCACACTCCTACTGGAAATTTTAATGACAAAAGCAACAGATGGATGTGAAAACTGCAAATGCTACTGTGCATGTTGTCACGGATCCCACATCGGTTGGTTCTGGGGTTGGTCCTAGGCTTATAAGCGGGTGCGCTGCACACCCTTGCAAGCGCGCTTTTGGGGGAGAGGGTAATGGCCCCGTGACAAGTGGTATCAGAGCCTTTCCTGGGCCCACCGGATACGTGTATGCTGCACACCCAATGCGGAGAGAGTAATGGTCGCGTGGGCTACCCGTGACGAGGACGTCACGGATTGGCTGTGGGAGCTGTCACGGATCCCACATCGGCTGGCCCCGGGGTTGGTCCTGGGCTTATAAGCGGGTGCGCTGCACACTCCTACAAGCGCGCTTTTGGGGGAGAGGGTAATGGCCCCGTGACAAGTGGTATCAGAGCTTTCCCTGGGCCCACCGGACACATGTACGCTGCACACCCAATGCGGAGAGAGTAATGGTCGCGTGGGCCACCCGTGACGAAGGCGTCACGGATTGGCTGTGGGAGCTGTCACGGATCCTACATCGGCTGGCTCCGGGGTTGGTCCTGGGCTTATAAGCGGGTGCGCTGCACACTCCTGCAAGCACACTTTTGGGGGAGAGGGTAATGACTCCGTGACAAGTGGTATCAGAGCCTTCCCTGGGCCCACCAGACACGTGTACGCTGCACACCCAATGCGGAGAGAGTAATGGTCGCGTGGGCCACACGTGACGAGGGCGTCACGGATTGGCTGTGGGAGTTGTCACGGATCCCACATCGGTTGGCTCTGGGGTTGGTCCTAGGCTTATAAGCGGGTGCGCTGCACACCCTTGCAAGCGCGCTTTTGGGGGAGAGAGTAATGGCCCTATGACAATGTGCGCCTAACCCACCCGCCGTCCCCAATTTCTTCACCCCATAAAAACCGTCCCTACGCACTTTTCCAACGCGTTTCTCACATTCATGCATTTTATGCTTCATTGCATTATTTACGTCCTAATTCACTTTTTTTTTAAAAAAAAAAAACTATTTACCCATCATTAGTATTTTCTTATGTTTAAAAATAATTTAAAAAAAAATATTATTTGCAGTTTCAAAAAAAAATTTATTTATTTCATATATTATATCATTTTATATTAATATGTTATTCTATTAAATTTTATACATTGATAATTAATCTTTCTAATATAATTTATTACAGTCAAGTGATTATAACTAATAATAAATTCTTTGTAATTAACTAAATAAAAATAAAGACTAATTATCAATGTAATTATACTATAATAAATTAATTGAGGAATTTAGGAAGTTCGAAAACAATTTGAATTTCGTTGTGCTTTATAATAAAAACAAATAAATATAACAATATTAAATTTTTTATTGGATCAAAATGTAATAGGTATCTAAATTTAATCTACAGAAGCGTGACAAGTATATAGGATCCAAGTGTAATAAGTTTAAGGGATAAAATTCAAAATGTTAAAAAAAAAAAAGGGGAAGAAATCAAACACTTTTATTTGTATGTACAACAATGAAAAATAGTACAATAATTATACACATTTATAATAGCTTTAAAATCAAATTAACTGTCAGTTTTTCTTTCCTCTGCTTATTTGGTAATAAAAATAATTTTAAAGGATATGTATGAAAATTTTATAAAAATTTATATATATATATATATATATATATATATATATATATATATATATATATAGGATTAAGTGTAAAAGATGTAAAAAAAAAAAAAAAGTCCAGATAAAGGAATGATTTTTAAACCCTTATAAACCAATCAAATATGGAACGAGTTAATAAGATTATAGTTTAACGTGTCAATTTATCAATTTTTTGATTATTCTAATTTTGAATTTTTTACTTTCGGATTATATTATTATCATAATTATTATTAAAATTATTATGTGGCTTAAGGCCTAAAATTACGGTGATATTGTTATAATTATAATATCACATTCCAAAAAATACAATTATATATATATATATATAAACAATAAATTTCATACTTGGTATTTGAAAAGGAATAAATAATTTAGAGTCAATTTATAAAGAGGTTAGAAAGGTAAATTTGTTTGCTTCATTTTTATTAATTAGAAATATTAATTATATCTAATTATATTTTAGCTAGTAGATTCTAGCCCAATAGTAACATCCTTTAAAAAATTTAATTAGATGAAATAAGACGTTTGAAATTGAAGAATGCTATTTGTTCTGGTATTTTTTATTTTAATTTATATAAAATATTTATATTTTTAATATAAATTGAATAAAATAAATAAATAAACAATTAAAATATAAAATAGTTTATATAAATTGGGTCAAATTAAGATAAAAAAGAAAAAAAAAGTATTGTTTGTTAGACAGGAAGATCGTCCAGCTCTGATCCAGCAGCACACCACTACTTTCTCTTAGAATTTAGAAATCAACGCCACTCTAGAATAATCCGTAATAATTTTCAAATAATATTCTATTATCACTAATATAGAGGATTTTGTATTTATATATTATTTTTTTCATTCCATATTAACCAGTGTGTTTAATAATTTTATAAAAAAAAAATTATTAATTAATTTTAAAAATTAAATTGTAAAAATTAAATTATTTTTAATTTTATAAAATTAGAAATTTTAAATTTAATATGATATTAATAATTTTAAACTGATAAATATATAAATAAATTTAAAAAAAATTAATTTTTATTAATAATATAAAATCTATATATAAATAGAATTTGAAATAAACACTGTATTGGCATAAGTTCCCTATATTTACTAGGGTATCTCAGAGATTTTGTGGAGGTAGGTGAGGTTATAACGATGACACGTGGCACGAAAAACCAAAGTTTTTTCTTTTGCGTAATTTGGCCTATGCCCTTTAACTCGACAGAAGAAATGAATCAACTTTGAGCTTTTCCTATTTGTTTAGAATTTCAAGTAAGGTAGGAAATGAGAAAATTGAGGCAGACTATCCATTTTCAAAGTTTGAATTGAAGCCAAGCAAGAGAGAGTTTTGTTAGCAACGTTTAATCGGTTGGGTTCATTGACTAACTTTTTTCCAAAAATATATCTTAATGCCAAGAATCAGCTAGATGACCCCAAAAAAAAGAAAAAAATTCATAGATAAGAAAGCTCTTTCTTTTCCTTTTTCTTTTTCCGTTTAGTTTCTTGAACCCCTTTGTTTTCCCCTTATAGGATATCATGAGGGATTTTGGTGGATTGGGTTTTTGATTATTTATAACAACGTTTAAACCTTTTGAAGGGCCTTCTTTCTGGGTTTCTAATTGTTTTCAGTTCTGAAGAAGGCTCTGCTTTAATTTCTTTTTCTTTTTTTTCTGGTTTGAGCAAGATGATAAGATGGTGGATATCTGCTCTGCAATTAACAGAGCTGTTTGTGAGTACTATAGTGCATATGATATATGCGTTTTACATATTTAGCACAGCTGTAGCTGGTGATCTTTCACAGACCTTGAATGAATGGTTTTTCAAGCCTAATGCTAGCATCGTGGTGAAAGAAGAAAAGTCTCAAGGGACATCAGAAACAAGCACTAATGCTGTTGATCTTCCTCCTATTGTATTGGTCCATGGAATTTTCGGATTTGGCAAAGGGGTGTGTGAACTTTCATTCTCACTTCAATCTCAAAATGGGTTTTATGTTTTCTCTTGTTTGATTCATTTTATGCCTGTAAATCAATCTCATTTAGTTATCATGTGGGTGGGTTTTTTTTTTTTTTTTTTTTCTATTGGTTTCAGAGATTGGGAGGTTTATCCTATTTTGCAGGGGCTGAGAAGAAAGATGAGAAGGTTTTGGTGCCTGATTTGGGTTCTTTAACCAGCATATATGATAGGTGGGTGAATAAAGTTTGCAGCTTTATAGTCATTTCTTAGTTTTTTTTTTGGGGGTTATTGTTGTTTGTTCTTGTCTATTCGGTTTCGGCTAGTTGTTAAGAGGTATTAGGTTTCAGGGCGCGAGAGCTGTTCTATTACCTGAAAGGCGGGCAGGTTGATTATGGTGAAGAACACAGCAAAGCTTATGGACATTCTCAATTTGGACGGATTTATGAACAAGGTTAGCATTTCTACCCTTTTTCTGTTAGGCTTAATAATATCTATTATGTCTGTTTTATTTGATCACTGCCTGCATCTTATACTTGGTTCATATTTGAAATGGTTTGTTTTGATTTTGGTTTCAGGGCATTATCCTGAGTGGGAAGAGGATCATCCAATTCATTTTGTTGGTCATTCGGCCGGAGCACAGGTGGTTCGAGTGCTGCAGCAAATGCTCGCAGATAAGGTTGGTGGGTTTGTCTTAAGTTGTTTGAAACAGCCAAATATTCTCGTGAAAGCTACTTGTTTTGATTGTATGTTGTTGATGTAATTTTCAGGCTTTTAAAGGATATGAGAATACTTCAGCGAATTGGGTATTAAGCCTCACATCCTTATCTGGAGCCTTCAATGGCACTACAAGGACTTACTTAGATGGGATGCAGTGAGTAACCGAGTATCTTATCAACTTGGTCTTTTATTTGGAATTTCTCTAATATAGAAGTTAATCAAATGTTGTATATTCATTTTGTTGCACTGAGGTTTGCCCAAATGGAGCTACTTTTTCAATTTGGATAGTCTGTATCTCTGCCTTAATGCTTTGAGCATAGAGTTCTTTTCTGTTTCGTAGTATGATGGTGAATAAGGCTGATTGTTCTGTCTAAATTTGTAGCCGTATTTCTCTATTTCAGACCAGAAGATGGAAGAACCATGAAACCACTATGCCTGCTTCAAGTCTTGCGGTTAGGGGTTATCATTTATGATTGGATTGACATACCTTGGCTGAAAGCTTATTACAACTTTGGATTTGATCACTTTAACATGTCGAGAAAGAAATTGGGAATTTTGGGTCTATTGAATTGCCTTTTGGGGAATGCTGGTCCGTTCGCATCTGGAGATTGGATACTTCCTGATCTTACCATTCAAGGGTCTATGCAACTCAACTGCCATCTTCAAACCTTTCCCAATACATACTATTTCAGCTACGCTACCAAGCGTACTACAAAAATAATGGGTATTACAGTTCCTTCAAGCGTTCTTGGAATCCACCCATTGCTTTTCATAAGAGTGTTGCAGATGTGCCAATGGAGTTTCCCTCCAGACGTCCCTCCTCCTTACAAAGGATACAGGTTTCGTTTAAACTGCACTCATGAATTTATTGTTGGTCATTGTGCAAGTTTTCCTTTAATCACAACCGTTTAGGAAAATTGATCTCATTGTTTTACTCATTACAAATCCAATGCCATCAAAATTCTCACCTTGAGTGTATGTATGTGCAGGGATGAAGATTGGCAGGACAATGATGGAGCCGTTAATAGTATAACAACAACTCACCCTCGTCTCCCTATTGAACACCCAAGCCATTTCATTGCAAACGATTTCGATTGTGAACCCTTGCAGCCAGGAATCTGGTTAGTTATAACACTCCTTTCTCTCTTTCCCACTCATACGCTTACAGTCTAGGCTCTCTCATTGAGCTAGCTTCATCACATATACTTTGAGAATGAAGTTTGATCAGGCAAATAACAGATAAAGTCATTTAACATTCTCTTTTCAATATCAAATGAGCTTTGACTTGGTGGGACAAGAGCCTAGTTTCTATTTCAAATCACAGTCAAAGCCCTATGAACCAGATGAAAGAAGACTTTCTCTTTTAGTTTTAAGCACTAGTGCCTATTTATATCATCATTTTGTTGCCTGGTGTGTGCTTAAATGTTTCCTCAGTCATATTGTTGGTTCTCACAGAATAGACAGATGAAAGCAGGAATAAGACATTGTAGTTTAGGCTTCACAATGCTTGCGAATTCATCAGCGAACGAACTAAAAATGCACATTTCGAAATTTAAATTGCAACTCAACAGATCGTTCATAATAAATCATGATTGTGTGAATTTTCAAGAATGTCATACTCTGATATCTAGTAATGCATTATGTCTGTTCATCCCTCAACATGCTAACATAGAAGTGGCATAAAATATAATGCAGGTACTACAAGATTGTGGAAGCAGATCATATATTTTTCATTATAAACAGGGAAAGAGCCGGACTTCAATTTGATCTTATGTATGATGGCATTTTTCAGCGCTGCAGAAAGCATGTGTTTAGGAAGACTCCACAAACCTTACCCAATGAATTCCAGGACCAGTCATAGTCAGTGGCGGAGTCGGAACCCTTACATAAGGGCTGCAAAAAGCCAGAAGCTTAGGTCAGGGTAATCACATTCTTGAAAATTCACCCAGTAACTAGAAGAGATAATGAAAGAGGAAAAGAAAATTAGAATTATCAGTTTGTCACATTGCATTTGTACAAAATTCTTTAAGGTTATCAAGTCGCCGGTGGTAATATTATTTCCATCAATTTTCTTCTATTTTTCCTGTAAATGCAGATTCCGCGGAGGAATTACAACCGCAAGTAAATGTTAAGTAGGCTACCTCAATCTTATTTTTCCCTTTTTGGTCTCCTCATTTTCTTGTTTACCAGTGCTCAGATATAGTTCTCTAGAGATTGTGCCTTAAACTAGTATTGGTTTTATAAACACTAGCACACAATTGGAATTTTAGCATTGAATTATTTAATTTAATTATTGTTCTATTTAGTCCATACATTCATCAAACTTAAATCCAATGTGGATTAAAATCAGTGCTTAGAAAGTAAAATAGGATAAACAAGATCAGAATTGTTTTTTTTGTTTTTTTAAAAGGAAGAAATGATTGGAGGGATTCAAATAATTTTTCTTTTTCCAAGAAAAAGAATTTTCGCAAAAACACCGTTTTTGTGTGGGCTATTATTACGGCAAAACTGGTAATGGACATTTTGGGCAATGGATAATTTTGGTCCAAACGTAATTATTGTCCAATGGGTCAAACTTGGGTAGTAATCATGTTTCTTATCTATGATTTGTTTTTTTGGGGGTCATCTAGCTGATTCTTGGCATTAAAATATAGTTTTTGGAAAAAAGTTAGTCAATGAACCCAACCGATTAAAAATACTCTTGTCTAATGGCTCAAAATCTGTTGAGAGGAAATTTATTAATAAAAATGCAAAGATTCAAAAGAACCAACATAGTCAAATTAATCTGGATTATGAAGTAAATAACCCATTAATAATTAAGAATTAGGGATGGATTAGTATTTATAGAGTAAGGTTTTGGAGGTTGAATTGAAGAAAAATAATGATGGGAAACTTTATAAACAGGGAATATCACATGTGTTATAATGAATACCCACATGCATTTAAAGAATGAAAAAGAAAAAACAATTGCGGATTATGATTTGGATTCACATGATGTTTAGCCGACCAAAATCATTGGCAATTATTAGTGGTTAATTTTATACATTTTTCTGTGGCAGCCCTAATTATGTGTGGACTTTTATAGCTAACAAGTATAAATCTGCGCTGTGTTATTTGTTGGTATTCATTATAATCTAATTTGACTAAAATTTCTGCTCGAAAGCTAGATGCTAGATAATAATATAATTATAATTTATAATCTAGTATCTGAAAATTTAGTTTATTGAATTAAAAGTATTTCATAAAATTAGCTGAAATTTATAAAATAACATAAGAAGGTATACTTATATTAATAAAAAAATAGCTAAAAAATATAGTATATGCTTATAATTAATAAAAAATATTATATAATAATATTATAATTATATTAATTATCTCAACCCAAAATGATAAACAATAATAATAATAATAATAATAATAATAATAATAAAGCAACAAAATGAGAAAAAGTTGAGAGAGTTGGGCTAAATGAGAGAGATGATAGAAGCAAAATTATGTAATTAAGAGATATAATATGTCATTTGATTAAGAAAAATAAGAGTATAAAAGAAAAAAAATTATAATCTAGTAGCTTTTAATCTGATAGTTAGTTTTACTAGTTTATTTTTTAGGAGACTATAATCTATTTTTTTTTTTAAATAAACTACTTTACCAAACAAATATTATTTGTAAGACTAGCTTATTTTTATGGTTAAACTATATTATAAGCTACTTTAGAGTTACCAATTAGTCACTTGGTAAAGTAGATTATTTGAAAAAAAAAGCTAGATTATAATAATCTAAAAAAAAAAGCTACTGGCATCCAAAAATAATCTTGTAGATTAATATATATATTTTTTTCTATTGTACCCTTATGACATTGTTTTATCCTTTACCTAAAAAATTTAGGTCTTCAAGTTTCTTTTATTTTATTTTC
This sequence comes from Balakata baccata, assembly GCA_949630135.1. Lineage (NCBI taxonomy): Eukaryota > Viridiplantae > Streptophyta > Magnoliopsida > Malpighiales > Euphorbiaceae > Balakata > Balakata baccata. The sequence goes on from CATIWF010128811.1 coordinate 19,511, forward strand.
TTGTTTAATTTGACTATCCAATTATTCTCAATTAATGTGCACAATTAGTGATTAATATTTTTGGATATATGAACTCATTTATTATAAATAACTACAATTCCACTACATTAAAAATACAAACATTAGACGATGATGGTGATGACTATTATTATTATTATTATTATTATTATTATTATTATTATTATTATGTCTTTTCATGTAATTTTACAATTTTTAATTACTTTTTCAGCTAGTTTTAACAAACACTTTTAATTCAATAAGCTAATTTATTAGTTACTATTAGATTATCAGCTTGCAGTTAGATTATCAGCTATAAGCTAAATTATCAGTTAGTTTTACCAAATAAAGTTGGTAGTAGCAATTGAAGATATTGTTTGGTAACTATAATATAGATTATAATCTAGTTTGATCAGAATCTTAAGTTACTGTAACAAATAATCTGTTATCAGTAAAGTGGGTTATGTTTAAAAAAGTTAGATTATAATCTTTTAAAAAATAAGCTACTTCTATTAGCATTCAAAAATAATCTAGCAGATTATTATATTTTTTTTTCTATTATACCATCATTTTCTTTGCTTTATGATATTGTTTTTATTTCTCACCTAAAAATTTAGGTCTTAAACACTTTCTTATTTTGCTCTCTTATTTAGTTCGGTTATCCAACTTTTATTAATTAATGATCAAGATTTTTGGAAATCTAAACTCATCAATTAGTTTGTTCTCTTATATGTCACAATATAAATGATCACAATTCCACTATTTTTAAAATACAACATTAGATTCGATTATTATTATTATATGTCATTTTAAATTTTTCAGTTAATTTTACCAAATATTTTTAATTCAATCAGCTAAATTATTAGCTAGAAATCAAATTATCAGCTAGTTTTACCAAATAGAGCCCAGTAACTGACTAGCGGTATTATATCCAATAAAGTTTAATTTAGTGGTATTGTTTAGATGATGACCAAATAACTTATGAATTCATTTTTTAAGTTCAAACTCTAGAATAAAAAGAAATAATCCAATTATTAAATATTTTGACCAACCCATGCATTATATATATATATAGAAAGCAAGCGAGCTCTATGAAAAAACCAAGCATGTCTTCTAATTACGTACTTAAACATTATTTAGACTATTTCATAATTAAAATTTGTAAAAAATAAAATTAAAAAAAAAAGAACTTTAAGCTTGTGTTTTGGATTTTTTGTTATTATTTTAAATTTTACTATACGTAGATGTTTTTATTTCTTTTATGAGATTTAATTAATTGTAGATTATTTTAGAAAGCATATAGATAACATATAAAAATGTAACTGTATTAAATGATATATATAAGCATATAAAAATTATTTATTTTTTGTAAATTATGAAATTATAGGAAATTACCTTTGGCTCGACAGATTCATGTAAATAATAGAAACTATAGAGAAAGAAACAAAGATAAAATAAAACCGAACAATATTAGAACTATACAGTATAAGTGGACCTGATTCAAGTAAAAACAGCAAGTCCCACCGCATGAAAATTATGAGATCATTAATTTATTATTGAGAATTTAATTTTTAAAAATATCAAAAAGTTCCTAAAATATTAGAACATTACATCCATTAATTTTTTTTTTTCAAAACTATCAAAAACACTTAAAAAATATTACAAAAATACTTAAATTCAAAAAGTCATTCAACAGTATACCAAAAAGTGTATATTTTGTATATCTCTAGTATATCTTGGGTATACCTTAGTTCGGTATCCTTAAGAATACCTTAAGTACATATTGGTTTGGTATATCTTGAGAATTCTTTGAGTATATCTTATAAATTTCTTAAAAATACCTTGAATATATCTTAGAAATTCCTTAAAAGTACATCGGATATATTTTGGAAATACTTTAGAAACACCTCGGATATATTTTGGGAACATTTTGGGAATACTTCGGTTATATTTTGAGAATATCTTACGAATGTCATGAAAATTTCTTGGTAATATTTTGGAAATATTTTAAATTTATGTCAGTTGAATTGCGCATATTTTCATTAAAAAGTAGAAAAACAAAAAAAAAAGATTAAATACAATCCAATAAATTATTTAATATAGTGATGCACCAAATTACACTAAGCTTTTAAGTATTTTTTTACTGCCAAAACTTTATTCAGCTTTTGTTGATCCGTTAATATATCACAGTGTGAAATAATATGAATGGTTGACTTCGGCCGGAGAGGCATAAAGTTGGTTCTTGGATATGGATTTTTTAGAGTTCGGTAGATGATGAAGATAGAGGATTAAATTTATGAAAACGAATGTTAAAAATTCAGTAAAATCGAAAACGAATTTGGTAAAAATAAAAAAAACCAAAAAGGAAGGAATTTTGTAAATAAAATTTAAAATATGATGGATCCAGGTTCATGCATCGTTATGGATCCTCTTTATTATATGCAAATTATATCATAGACCCATGTTTATGGATCATTATAGACCTAAAATTCAGTATCCTCTTTATTATACGCAAATTATATCATAGACCCATGTTTATGGATCATTATAGACCAAAAATTCAGTGTATGTGTGAAAGATGGTGATAATTTTGTAAATAAGATAAATTTACATATCTATCAAATATACATTTGAAATTTTATAAATATTTATCATATGTTTATTAAAAACAATTCATTAATTTATTGAAAAATATCTATTTGAGAAATATTCATTAGAAATAAAATAAATATTTATTACGAATATTTATAAAATTGACACTGTGTGTTTGATAACTATATAAATTTATTTTATTACGTATGAAAGACACTTGGTTTACAATACTAAATGGATTAGGATGCATAATATAACAATCGTTTATTATATATATTATATTCACTGATGAATCTACATTCATATTTATATTTTTATTCCTAGTCTGAGCCCATAATTTTAATTTTATTTTTTATTTTACATAGTGTTTGGTATGAATAATATAAAATTATGTAGGGAAACCATTTAAAGCAGAAAAATATATATGGAAAATAAAGTTGAGATTCCTGTATTATGTAATTGTGAAGGCACGAGGGTTCATGCACTCACCCTCCCTTGTATCCTATATATATGTGTGTGTGCATACCAGTTCATCGTAAGCAAGAACCCATCTGCCATTATCAGCCATAGCCATTAATAAAACTATTCTCAGTTAATTAAGAACAAGAGAGGAGATCAGATATGGGCGGTCTTGAAAACGCAGCCAACGGCACCAAAAGTTCTGTTTCTTCCATCAATGGCGGCACCAAAAGCTCCATTCCTCCTACTAATGCCATCAAGAAAACTCTCTCCCCTGACTCCATCATCAATCTTGACCAGTAAATTCATCAATCTTCTTCATTCTTAATCTGAAATTTTCTTTCTTTTCATTTTTTTTAGTTTATAGTATCTTATCTTGATTAGGATAAAGTTAGTTTTAACAGAAAGATTCTGTAAGTGCACGTAATTAGCTGCGAGTTTCAGGTGGGTGTCGATTTTATCATCTGTAATGAGTAATTAACGTGGTATTGACCAATAAGGAAGTGTTCATTGTGAACAGCGGAGATCCGACGGTGTTCGAGCCATACTGGAGGAAGATGGGAGAGAAGTGTAGGGTGGTGATTTCGGGGAGTGATTTCATGAGCTACTTCAGCGATGTAGGGAATGTATGCTGGTTCTTAGAGCCTGAGCTTGATGATGCGATCAAAAGGCTGCATCGTACGGTTGGAAACGCAGTATCTGATGATCGCTACGTCGTGGTGGGGACAGGCTCAACGCAGCTCTATCAGGCTGCTCTCTATGCTCTCTGTTCCCCTGGTGGACCCCAGCCCGTCAGTGTTGTCTGCGCTGCTCCTTACTATTCTGTGAGACTAATCAACCATTAATCTCTCCAATTAAAAATAACTACTCTTATTGATAAAAATTTCTATGGCATATTTATATTCTGCCCATATTTTTATTACAAAAAACCCCATTCAAAATTTGACACAAACAAATTTTCAAAAGCTGATAGTATTCTCTGTCATTGGTAAATGCTATTTGAAATACTATTAAAAAAAGGCTGGAAAATGTCTCTAATTTATATTATTTGTTGGGCTTCAAACTGATTATAATCAATTTTTTTTTTAAATATGATCACAATTTTTTCGGTACATTTAAGCCTCTAATCTTTCTAATAGTTATTTCAAATGATATTTGTCAAACGAGATAGAATGCACTGTGAGTTTTTGAAAAGTTTACTTATGTTTGTGGAAATTAAAAACTTCATAGGGATTTCCAATAGTTTGTTCTTTAATTAATAGATCAAAAGTTCAAAGTTCAAAGTATGTTAATGAAATAGTATTTGCACCAATAAGCATTATATTTTTTTTAATAAACACAAGGTGGCATGGTGATAGAGTGCTAATAAATAAGGGACAAAGTGACAAATATGTGTCAAAGACTCACACAAATATTTAGGAAAACAACATGTGCAATGTTGTAAACTAGATAGATCCCAGGCAAACATGGTAACATGGCCATTTATAGATTATTATAACTTATGGGTTTGAAGTCAAGTTGATGAAGGAGTTGTCTTTTGGTGTTGGCTGCACAAAGACTCATATCTTGATATGTCTCATCCGCATTGAGCGGCGCTAAGCAGGAACTAAGATGATTGATTCCCAGTCCATTTTAGTTCTTGGCAATAGCAGACACAGAAATGTCAACTCTACTAGAGCCACTCATCTTGCTTCTTGCTTGTCCACATTCTCCACTAACTTTGCTGCAAAAATTCTCGTGCTCCACTTTCTATATTAATTATAAATATTTTTGTTTGTTCTTAACTAATGAGATTAAAGATGGTACCAGTGCAGTGACCTGTTCTATGAAGTTTTGAGTTCAAATTTCCTATCAGATCTCTTGTAAAAAAAAAGGTTGGAATTTTGATGGACACAATGCGTTACATAAATGAGAGAGCTCACATTTGATGAGGTTTGAAATGATGGGCTGGCCTTATATCTAAAATGGTTAGCCCATTTTGATTTGGTCCTATAGAAAAATCCTACCTACCAAGTAAATTTTGGAGTTGAGTTAGATCCTGTCCACTTCAATGAAAAGATGTGCATAATTCTCATTCTAGCTTGAGGAATTTCAAGAATCAATTATATGATTAAGTTGATTTTGGTTGCAGTCATACAAGGAGGAGACAGAGTTTCTGCGTTCAGAGCTGTATAAATGGGCAGGTGATGCATATGCCTTTGATAAGAATGGGCCTTATATTGAGATTGTCACCTCGCCAAATAATCCTGACGCTGCTATCCGAGAGACTGTGGTGAACCGAGGGGAAGGGAAGTTTATTCATGATCTTGCCTATTACTGGCCACATTACACACCAATTACTCATCCAGAAGATTATGATATCATGCTCTTTACGTTTTCCAAAAGCACTGGACATGCAGGTTCCCGGATTGGGTAAGCAAAAATGTCAAAATTTTCTTTTCTTCTGTGTTTGTATTAGCGGATTATCATATAATGCTACATTGTTTTTCATTATTGCTTATTGAAGATGGGCTCTGGTTAAGGATAAAGAGGTGGCTAGGATGATGACTAAATTTATTGAGCTTAGCTCCATTGGTGTCTCCAAGGAATCGCAGCTCCGTGCTGCTAAAATTCTCGGAGTTGTTACTGAAAGCTGCCAGCATTTCGGGGCTGATGATTCGGAGAATTTCTTCGAGTACGGCCAGTGCCTGATGGCTGAAAGATGGAAAAAATTGCGAGATGTTGTTAAAAACAGTAAAATTTTCAGTCTGCCGAAGTATCCACAAGAATGGTGCAGCTTCACTGGAAAGTACATTGAATCACATCCTGGTAAAATAAATATCATAATCTTGTATCAATCAATCAAGCTTAATTCACAGAAGGATTTTCTAATTTATACTTTTGTTTGTCTTCTCCTATAGCCTTTGCTTGGTTGAAATGCAAGGAGGAAGCAGACTGCGAGAATCTTCTGAGAGCATATAAGATACTGACAAGAGGAGGAGAACGTTTTGGAGTTGGTCGAGAATATGTCAGGATAAGTATGCTCAGTCGAGAAGAGGCGTTTAATCATTTCCTGGAGAGGTTATCAGCAATCCAAGGGATTGTCAAGGAAAATCATGTTTAATTATAGTGCAGAGACTTCACAGGACTGGGGTTATAAAGCTTGATTATCAGGAAAGCAGGGCAGTTTTATGTTTAACGATGATAACTTAGTTTAATTAGTATCATCCATCTGGAGGTTAAGGTCGTTTGGTTTTCAGCTTTCATTTTGTTAGGTAAACAAAGCTGGTGAGCCCTTTTATGTGTGTAAACACAGTGTTGACAGGATTTACAAATTCCTGCAAGTTGTCGCTGCAATAATGGAGATCTCTTGCCAAACAATACCAAGAAGTTATAATTACTAGAAAGAGTCCTATGCCATCAGATATAGGACTCTCTTGCCTTACTATCTTGAATTCTTGCTTCGAAACAAACCAAAAAAATTAGCACTCCTATAGCTCGTGAAACCAAACCTAGATTCATAGCGAGGGAAACAATTTGTAGATGAGGAGGAAACAAGCTTGTTTGAACTACAGGAAATATGTTTTCCTACCTTTTTTTGAAGTACAGAAAAAAAAAAAAAACACTGCTCGAGCAGAACAGGCCCTGGCCTAGCATGGTTGGTCTTTCCATGCCCTTTGAAAGAGATCAGCTACATGTACAACTAATTAAATCCGTTCTACTACTAATCTTCCTCTCTCTAAAGAAATAACCAAAACATTTGGAATGTGCTTGATCTTGTAATTCTCTTCACCTTTCAAGCATCTTGTAATGTCACTACTCTCATTCAACACTAATTTTTGGAGTGTTGAAATGTTTTGTAACCCTTCAGGAAGAAACTGCAACTCTAAACAGTTACGAAAAGTGAGACACCTTAAACTTGGAAAAGCAAAATTTACAATCTCACTCCACTCTACAAGAGTATTGTTAGAATTTGGCGGGCCTGTATCTAACTGAACTGAAGGAGTGAGGAGTGAATCGGAAATTTGGAACATGCATTAGAGGACTCATTTCCAAAATGTCTTGAGCCAATTTGGTTATTTGTCTCGCTTGCTCACATCGGTGAGATAAAGAAAAATAAAAAATGAGCAAAATATAAGTGAGACAAATAATCAAATTGGCCTAAACTATTTTGAAAATGAGTCTTCTAATGCATGCTTCAAATTCTCGATTCACTCCCCGCTCCTCTAGTTTAATTGGATCTGAGCCCGCCAAATTCCAACTAATGGTATCAGAACTTAAAATTAGATAAACAATCTTCCTTAATTTAAGGGAGTACGTAATGACTTTTGTTGTATAAATACATTTCCAGAAGTAATGAAATAGATGTCCTTTGTTCCAGCAACAAAAATCACTCATTTTCCTCCCTAAACTAAGTCCAAAAACTTCAATTGGTATCAGAGTTCATATCCTAACAAGAACCTGTGACCCAAGACCTAAAGTCCAAGAAGAAGATTCAACAAGGAAGATCTAGGCAAAGATAAAAAAAAAGACCTGTGACCTAAGACCTGAAGCCCAAGAAAGAAGGCTCAGTGAGAAAGAGTTAGGCAAAGACAAAGTACACTTGTGACTTTTGAGATTCAAAGTGTACAAGCTCAAGTAAAAAAGATAAAAAAGAGATTTGAGATATCTGAGACTCAAAAAGAGGAACACAAACACAGACGAAAAATGAAAATAAAAGGCAAATTACAACTGGATCAGGCCAGTTAGATTTGAAGGGGAATAGTGGAAAAACCAATCCCACATCGGTGGGATAAAGAAAAAATGAGCAAAATATAAGCAAGTGAGGCAAATAACCAAATCAGTTCAAGCCATTTTAGAAATGATGCGTGCTCCAAATTCCCGATTCACTTCTCACTCCTCTAGTTTAGTTGGACCTGGCCCACCAAATTCCAACAAGTATCATATGCAATTTTGAGAGTTTGAAGCTTTGGGAAACCACCTGCGTCGCAAAACCCTTTACCAATGTGTTTTGCTTCAGTGGCATTCCACAGATTGAGATGTTTTAATTCTGGGAGAAACTGAAGGACTGAAGTTTGGTTTTCTAATAGCCTTGAGAGAGATAAATTTAGAGTGGTCAGGGTTTCCATTGAGACAACCCAATTGGGAACTTCAACTAGTCCACTGATTAAGTGGAACTGTTGAAGAAGAGGTGGAGAAAATTGTTCCATTTCAGGCAACATGTACCTTCAAAGATGCTTCCTTCTGCTTCTAACGATAGAGAGACAAGATTTGTCATCTTCATGATTGCTGCTGCTAGTTCATTGGCATGATCATCAGCCACGCGATTAACACGGAGATTTCGCAGTTGGATTAAGTTGCCCAATTCTTTAGCAGTTCCACCTCCAGCATATATTCCTTCACAAGTTTGAAGGTCCACCATTGCTGCAAAACCCTTCGGAACCTTAATTTCACAATTATCGGTATCATGGGACTTCAAAAGGTGTCTCAACTATTTAATACTCAGTACCTCTGCAGGGTAATTCATGCGAATTTCCCAGTCCACACCGCCTTAAATCCAAAGTTTGTAGGTTCTGAAGATTACTCAAGGTCAGCGGAAGCTCATCCAGTTCTGCGCAAAACAATCCTAAATACCTGAGTTGAACCAAGTTTCCTACTGCATCAGGTAAGCACTCTATGACGCCGTCCAAATGCAGGACAACGAAGGATTCCAACCTGCACAGAGTCTCCATATAGGCCCGAGAAAGTCCTTGTTTTCGATCACCAAGCCCACGTTTTCTATAACCGCTGGTTCTTCCAAAAGTAGTCAAAAACAGTGAGCGAATTTGAAGGCTTTTGAAATTGGGAGGAATACTTTTTCCGTCATCTACCACCACTGCTCCTACAGGAGAATCTGCAATCTGAGCAACAAAATCATTTTCCTCCACCTGAACAAGACATACTTTCTTATATTTGTTAACAACTTCTAGTTCAACTATACGTCTTCACCAAGCTTTCCACGGCAAATTAAATCCCCAACCATTATTTCTGCTACGACCTCCATGATTTTGCCTGATATTTCTTGCACTATACCTTTAGGGCTAATTATATTTATGATCATTGAATCATCGCAAAACAATTTTATCAGCCTAAAAACTCAATTTTTATAAGTTTATTAAATTATAATGGTATTACAACTCTACCATTAGTTACCTATGGCCATATCTCTTGGCGAATTGTAGAAAAATTATCGCCGATAATGGTATCACAACACCACCATTATTTACCTCTGACTACATTTTTTTGCAATTCGTCAAGAAATGTGGCTAGATGTAATTAGTGGTGAAATTGTGATACAATTATAACCAACAAACCCATAAAAAATGAGTTTTTCGGCTAATAATTTGTGAAAATTGGTTGATGATAACTTTTTTACAATAATTTATAAAATTGAGTAATTTTAGTATTACAAAACAAAAAATTATAATTTAGATGCAAGTAATACAAAGTTCAGTAATTATGTATGTAATTAACCCAACCTTCGGCCAAGAGAAGCCAAATTAATTTGTCCTTCTCCGAAATAGCATATCTAAAGGTGAGGAGAGAACAATAATCAAAGCAGGATTTGAGACGATCAGGAAGAGATTCATATTTTAATTTTCAAGCAGCAAAAGAAGAAGACTCATCTTTGTTGTGGTGGGTGATATTGGAAGAGGTGGTTGATGGGAGAATTATTCAGCCCTGGATCTATTACATGCTGTTTAGAACACAAAACAAGTTTAATTGAAATAGAGGACATAGATAAAAACCTGATTTCGCTGGATCCATTGTCTCAGGAACGATCTGAATGAGATTGCACTAAGATCTTCTCTCGTTTCCTGACTCCAAATGATGGAATTCTGAAACCTTATTCATTTCTTTATCCCTATCCAACCTTATATAGGGGGTGAAGTCAGTAACAAGAGAGACTTAGCCCACATAATATAATAATCATGGGTCGTCCATCACACCCATATTATTATCTGGCCCACATTAATTATTCACACTAAATTAATTAATGAAGTCTTGCCTAAATAAAGAATTGATCAGATTCTTAAGGCCCTTTATTTTGTAATATATCTTTATTTCTCAATTAAAAAGCCCACAACCACAATTAGGTATTAAAATATATCTAACAAATCCAACTCATTCCTCCCCTGATCCGCCGCCTACAGCTTGGTGCCGGGTAAATCCATCATGTAACTACTTATATTTAAGTATCTGTATATTCGAAGATAATTACAGGTGGGAATAATTTCTCTTGGCCATCCTAAAGAGGTTACATTTTTTTACTCGTGTTGGTGAGTTAATATATCCATCATATATCTTCATAATTAACTTAAAGCGTATTTGTAATCAGAAATTGAAACATGAGCTTCTCGATATTTGGGCAAATAATGAGACAGTCCAACGAGTTCTTCGTGTTCACCAGCAGGTGCTTGCAATTTTATTTGGTTAGCTTGTGTTAATGCATGGTTAATGTGAGGTTTCTGGGACACCTGTGCTTTGGCAATCTTGCAATGACTCAATAATAGATGGCCCCGCTTACACAGACAAAGTCCAAAGTGTTGTTGGCTACTATAAAAACCTAACCAAAACCAACCGAAGAGGCATAATCTATAGGTAATTATTTTCTTTTATTGTTGTCTTAATTTAATGATAATAATTTTAACATGTATATATATATTGCATATAGAGTGGTGACCAAGACATGGAAATTTCATATGTTGGAACACAAAAATGGATAAAGTCTCTTAATTTGAGTCTTGAAGTACCTTGGAGAGCATGGTTTGTTAACAGTGAAACTGCAGGGTAAGTTTCTTTCTCTCTCTAATTTTGAATATAAAAAATTTACAGTATAAAAGTAGTAATTTGGTAGCTGAACAACTTTCCAATTACAAAATTCATGTTAAATAATGCAGATATACAAGATACTTGATAAACGGTGATTTCAATTTGACATATGCAACAGTGAAGGTAACACTGAATTTAAGTAACATCCTTTGTATAAGTCTCATGCATGGTTCATATTTTCATTCATTATAATCTAGCTAATAACATACGCTGTCATATGAAAAATGAAGCATACTGTTGAATCATTCATGCCAAAGTATGGACCAGGTCTAGCCAAGCAAAAAAATTTCCACAAGTCAACATGCTCGCTTAGGCTAGTTCATGATGGATTGAACCACTCATAAGGCAACACTTGGCAGGGAGCAGGGCATTTTGCCCCTGAATGCAAGGTTGAGGAGTGCTATGAAATGGTGGAAAGATGGCTGGCTAAAGAAGCTCTTTAAAATGTGGGTTGGGACTTGAGATGCCTAGTTAATGTAGTCGGTGTTTAATTTAATAACAGCTTGTGTACTGAAACTAATGGCAA